>RXID01011156.1:0-75768 GCA_005019695.1 Trichopus zeylanicus subsp. travancoricus | reverse complement strand
AGAGGAGCTGGATGCCCATGCTATTCTAATGGAAAAGTTTCTATTTCATGCTCATAGCTTTATGTTCTCTTGCAATTTCTATTTCATTCTCATAGCTTTCTGTTCTCTTGCAATCAAAGCTAGACATAGAACTAATATTGATATTTGATAAAAAAATGTTCAACCTTATTAGCTCGGAGAATATCAACCAGTCCACCTGTAAGCTTTTGGTCCATAGCAATGTGATGAGGGAATGACCTTGTAGCTTCCTCTAAATCAAAAGGATTATCTATGCAGACAGCAGCTGTAAGAGGTGTTGTCTCTCCTGCTTCAGCGAGGTATTTAGTCAACATATTTGCACCGTAGCCCCAACTAATGCTCATCAAAGTCGTCCATGGCCTTGCACTCTTAACATGCTGTATAGCTGTGGAGATATCATCGCTGTCAGCAGCGGTAAATAACCTACATAAGGCAAATAGTAGAAGATCCTACAATCAGAACAGCGTTAGCCCTCTATGTCAGACCACGGACAATAACACATTATGTCAGTTGGCAAGTTCCAACTTATAGGTTCAATAAGGAGGGTCATTCTCACCATAAATTTCTTTTTTTCAGAGTAAAATTTATCATTAATTTCTACTTACCGAATCAAAAGGGATATAATATCATTCAGAACAACATGGCATGCAGAAATCGTCTGATAAGAAACCACAAGGTGAACAAAAATGCTACCTTGCTGTTGTCAAAGGGGAGCCGGCGCATCCCCTCGGATTCATAACAATGGGAAAATACCCATGTTTCAGCGCATCATATACAAACATCCTCACATGCCTGTCCATGCTTCCCTCCGTTGTTCCCGGTACAATCAACACCGTTGTATCCAATCCATGCTCCTTCCCAAGATCCAAATTCTCAGGCCAATCCAATGACAACACCCCTCCATCCTCCGTCCGCACGCAAACCCTCTGATAAGAAATCTCGTCCCCAACATTTCCATCCTTCTTCCTCTTCCTCGGAATAGTTCCCCTACTGAGATTCACATAGTGCCGCTCCTCCCGGAGAAGCCTATCGTTTACGCCATCGAGCAGTTCGCCCCCGTCCTCAAATGACACCGACGGGCATCGGAGGAGCACGCACCGGTTGAACGGCGTGGGACTTGTGAACAAGATCCAGTCTCCCACCGCAGCGCCGCCGTCAACCTCCGGTTCCGAATCCCCTTTCCGGAATCGATGGGAGGAGGAAAGGAAGGCGGTGATGGAGGCAAACCCAATGGCTGCGGCAGGGACGAGAAGAGGGAGGAGGTCTTCGAGCGGGAATTGGGCGCGAAACTCGAGGCAGCGGCGACGGCGCCGGCGTCGGTGGCAGGGGAGGAGCTCGTCGTCGAAGCAGCGATTACGGCTAGGGAGGAGGGGGAGGGCCTTGAAGGGAGATCGGAGGATCATGGACGCTTGGGACGCTTGGGTTTCGATCCAGATCCAGATCGAGAAACCCTAGAAATGGAGTAGGGATTGGGCTTTCAAGGGTGTGGCGGGCGACTGGAGGAGGAATACGACTAGGAGAGTCGAGAACGTGAAACGTGGCAGGAAAAGTGTGAGCTGGAGCTACCGAAAAGACGATATTCACCTTGTTCTTTTCGGGTTTGACTGTTGTGTCTGTAACGGATTTTTAACTGTAATTTGAACACCATGCTTCTTTCCCTCCAAATCTCTCGAATTTTGCAGAAAGCCCCTCCATTGATCATATTCATTAACAAGATTGTTTTAGATAATGTCTTATTAAACAATCAAAAACAAAAACTGCATCAATTAAGAGGCCACACGACTGTGTTATTGATTATCACTCAGCACAACATCTTTAAACAGAAGCCAAATTTCACAGCAAACAAGCAGCAACAATAAGAAGAAGATTAGGAGAAGCACACTGCTCTTTGTTCTATTGCTTACTCTCCACTTCCTCTGTTCCGATGCAGGTCGCCGCCCAAGAGGAAGAAGGCCGCCGTGAACAGGATGGACTGGGTGGCCCCTGATGAATCCCTCAGATGCCGCTCCCATCAGACAGTGGTTCACAAAAACCATCAATCCATGGGAATACCGTTCCAAACTCGATCCGCAGTTAAAACTAGCAGAGAGGAACTCTCGAGTTATCACTGTGAGACAGGAGCAGCGAAGACTACTCGAAGAGAAGAAATTTTTTACTTTCTACGGCGAGCCTGAGGATATGCCAGTAATACAGTCTGGTGACAAAAGAGTAGGTGACAATACGAAGACCATGGCTACTGCCACAGCCTCAGTGAACTCTGACTATTTCGTGGCTTGCAATATCATATTCAATGTAATATCTGAAATGCTCTATCATTTTTCTTGAGCGAAGATACGAGTTCTATTTTGTTTTTTCTTGATTCTTTGGTGGCTTTCGGAATTCTGCTCCTTGGGCTTACGCGGATCATTTACAAGGCGGTGCGGATGCGGATTCTCGGAAACAATGCATCATTTTATAACTGCAAATCCAATGGATATCAGGATACTTTTTATGGTCATCAAGGCCATCATTTCTTCAAAGATTGCTTGATTAGTGGTGCCATTGACGTCATGTTTGGCAATGGACAATCTGTTTATCTGGTAATTTTTCTCTACAGAGATTGCTTAATCTTTTACGACAACGTCAAGAGTTCAGCGTACACAAGTACTAACTTGGAAGTTATATCTACTTTTTTGTGAAGGAGGTCATGAGTTTGACAATACGGGGACTGGCTTAACAGTAAAATACTTGTTTCACAGAATTGTGACATAGAAGTACAAGGAGGTTGATACATTGCCGCGCATGGAGGTGAGCCAAAAGAATGAATTGACAGGTTTTCATTTGTTCACTGTAGGATTGAGGACAAACGACCAAAGCAAGGAGGCCGGCAGAAGGTTCACTTGGATCGGAAATGGAAAATCAATGGCAGGGTGGTCTAAGGTCTTCTCCTACACCTACATGAGTGCTCTCATCGATGCCACTGTATGGGAGCTGCAACATCCTAAGACTCATAAAATGGAGATATCAGAAAAGATTCCATTCGACTTCAGATTAATTGTCATTATAAGTTGTTTTTGTCTTTTTAGAGATTCGAAATCAAGACCTCTCCCTTTTATGAACAGAAATTTATTTCCTTATTTCTTGTGGTAAGTACAAGTGCTCTGGACCGGGGGCGGTGGTCATCCGGTGGCTTCTACCACCGCTTCACCTGCCGCCGAGGGCCCCGGCTGGCGGACCCCGGTTTCATATTCGGGTTACCACGGTCCCTGGAAGGACGTGGTACAACAAGCTTGCTTCTTTTATTCCCTTGATGTTAGAAGGATCAAGTTAATTGAACCGAGTCATTGACTCTATGTGATTGAAGTGGTGAAAAAACACCTAAATGAAATGATTTGAGAATTTTTAGCTGAAATCAATATTTTGTTATGGTCGCATTCATTTAACTTTTATTTGCAATTTATTTCTATTAATGTGATCTTAAACTCCATCAACTAAGTTGCTGTTTGCTTCATTGAACACCAATCGGCAGTGCAGTTTGCAGTAACTTCAATTCAAGAACACAAAATTAAAGGCCGCATGGTTGCAACTCTACTCCGTTTTCCACCATCGACTTCTCCACTTCCAGACGTACGTTTCCGAAAACACCAACCAGAGAACACTTGCCTTCTCTACCCGGAAGAATGGCCGTAGCGAGCCTTTCCATTCGGGTAATATTTCCAAAGCAGTTGCAAATGGATCTATTACAAAATCAAGGAAAAACAAATGGAAAATAACGATATATGGCTGCTCCGGATGTACTCATTTAACTTTGATTTATAGTTGAGTTTTTACTTTTTAGCTCAAATCAATATTTCATTATTGATGTATTCAAATAACTCCCTTTTCTAATTTATTTCTCAAGCTCCAACAGTTAATTCATGGTTTGCTTCATTGAAAACAATAGGCTTTCAGTAACTCCAATCGAAGAACACAAAAAGCCACATGCGTTGCAACTCTTTTCAGTTTTCCACCCTCAACTTCTCCACTTCAAAACATGGCACGGAAACTCTTTTCCTTCTTGTTCTTTTTCTTCTTCTTCGTGGCCGGCGCCGATGATACAATTCCGGAGAACTCCGGCGCCGTCCACAAGTGGTTCTCAAACACCATAAAGCAGTCAAACCGCGCGCTCGATTCCAAGATTGTGCGCGCGGAGAAAAACAAAAAAGTCATTACCGTGAGACAGGACGGCGCCGGAGACTTTAGGACCATCACCGACGCCGTGAACAGCATCCCCCCGGGGAACAACCGGCGGATAATAATAAGGATCGGTCCGGGGGTTTACAACGAGAAGGTGACGGTGGACGGGTCCAAGCCGTTCGTGACGTTCTACGGCGAGCCGAACTCTATGCCGAGGATATCCCATTCTGGCACGGCGGCGACGTATGGGACGTGGGACAGCGCCACTGTCATCGTGGAGGCCAGCTACTTCATGGCATGCAACATCATTTTTGAGGTAACGAAAATGGGATGATTGCACTACTGCCATTACTAGAATTAACAAAGAGTGTGTCGGTCAGATTAATAAAACGCAATCCAAAGTGCTCTTCTTGCTTTGGTTTTGATTTTCAAAGACAAATTAATGGAGTTGGTTACTTGTTTCTATCAGAACGGGGCGCCAAGGCCGATGTTGGGGGTAGAGGGAGCGCAGGCGGTGGCGCTGCGAATCTCCGGCGAGAGGGCAGCCTTCTATAACTGCAAGTTCAATGGGTATCAGGACACAGTCTGTGATGACAAAGGCATGCATTTCTTCAAGGACTGCTCCATCACGGGTACCACCGATTTCATCTTCGGCAATGGCAGATCCGTTTACCTGGTTTGTTTCCGTCGTCATTTTTTTTCATTTTTACCCCTAGAAACGTTCCGAATTTTGCGTACATGCAAAAAACACTCTTTCAGTTGCAAAATTTAAGCTTGTACAGAACTGTGCGCTGCATTCGGTGGCGAATAGTTATGGAGTCATCACGGCACAAGGAAGAGACACGAAAGAAGACTACAGCGGCTTCTCTTTTGTTCACTGCAAGATCTCCGGCACCGGCGACTTGCTTCTCGGCCGGGCGTGGCGCCAGCGCTCGAGGGTCGTCTTCGCCTACACCTTGATGGGCAACAATGTTGATCCCAAAGGATGGGACGACATGGGGCTCACCAACCACCACGAGCAAGTGATCCAAACCTTTTCTTCTAATCTTTTCTTTTGTTTAGCCTTCAAATAAAGAGTCAGGAGTTTGAATTATAATGTCCCAAAATTTAAGAGTGGAATTGTAATAATGTATGACATAGACTTGGATCTATTGTCTGCAGGAAATTTTTCTACGGCGAGTACAAGTGCATGGGGCCCGGGGCCGAGACGAGCAAGCGTGTGAACTACGCACGAGTGCTGACGGATACGCAGGCGAAGCCATTCTTGAGCTTGAACTTCGTTCTCGCCTCCAAGTGGCTTCTTCCTCCTCCGAAGCTCTAGAGAAAGAAAATCCCAGATTTGTTGTGGAATGAAATGTCAATAACTGAAGCAATAGAAGTTGGTGATCTGGTTGCTAATTTTCTGGTTTGATGATAAGTTTACATGATATTTCTACAATCTGACCAGCCGAAACACACCACAGACAATAAAATCAACAGAAGGAAGTCATATGAATTACTACGAAGCTATACAGAAAATTTCAGGAATCAATAGAAAAGGAATTTCCAGGCTAGACTGAAAATGATTCTAGGGTTCGACGAGAGTCCCGGTTGACAAACGACGGGTCTTGGAAGCTTTTTGCATCACAAGGAATCCTAATAATCCGCTGGCTACAGAATCCATACTCCTCTTCAGACATGCAAAGAAGCTCTACTAATTCTGCATCTCCAAAGCATGTCAAGTGGATCATAAACCTCTTATACTCTTTGCCCAAACCGACGAACACCGGAACATAGCCCTTCGGCGTTGAAATCTTGCTAGCTCTTATTCTCATACGTCAAAACTTTTGAACCTTGAACATTAATGAGCAAGAAGATAGATGTATACACTCGGAACTGTGGTGCTTGTTGGTGTCCTTTTAGTACACTTATTTCACGGATTAATAGTTTTTTGAGCGAACGTTGATTGATTCTAGCACGATTGTCGTCGTGTTGGTGCAAAAGTAATTAGGAAAGGGAAGGCGCTAAAAGAGGCCATGATCATCCAGAATCTTCCGCATTATAGTTTGTTTTGTTAGTCATGGAAGAAATAAGCTAATAAGCAATTTCGTCTAATGAAGAAATTTTTGATCCAAAGTCATCAAATCGATCAAGAATCTGAAGAGCATCGCACTCCTGACCTCATATTTGGACATATAGCTTTGAAAATTAGTATTTCATATGATAAGAGTATCAGAAAATAACCAACATGTTGATCGACATTAGACGTGAAACGACCGACAGATTAGGATTAGACAAACATGTCTGCATCAAGCATCGCATGCTAACAGAATTATTAGCATAAAAAACTTTATCCCATATAATTACATGATTGAGCAAATGTGGGTCAGAAAATCAGATCACACGCACACAAAAAAAAAAGAAAAGAAAAGCAGACTCCAATCCTTGTTCTTGAGCTGAAAACCATGTTCAACTCATCAAACTCCACACAAACTTCCGGAAATCGCATCCATCTTTGTACATGTAGCTTCGCACAAGTCATTCATCCAGTCTCACTCTTGTATACCTGTGGGATTTCCCTCTTCAAATGCAGAATCAAAGAAGATCATTAGAAACGTAGATTGTTCAAACGAAAAAAAAATACTCGGACTCATCGTCGCACTGATGAATAGAAAAGAAGAAGCTCATTACCGTCGTCCACGAGACCCTTGCTGTGCCGCTCCATGGATTGAAGAATGTACTTGAAGGTCTCTATCTCACAAGGAAGAGTAAGCCCGCCTCGCTGATCAAACCCGAACTCCTCCTCTGCCTTCTCCAGCAGCAACCGGAACACCGGGAGGCCCAAGTAACTCGTCGGAATCACGAACCGCCTGTGCTCCGGCCCCACGTAGACCGGAATGTACCCTTTAGGAACGTCCGGCGGCGGCTCCGGGCTGTGGCAGCAGCTCTCCTCGTCGGAATCAAACGCTCTCGGGCCCGAGGCCCTGCGCGCTCGCCGGCCTGCCGCCACTCCCTTGCTTGCCTCATGCCCACGCCGACCTGGCCCCTACTCTTACAAGTTAAGGCTGGCCTTGTATTGGAGCCAACACTATCGCCAATCTGATTCTGACACCCTTACGGATTTCTGTTAAATACTGTTCATGTACATAATATTATTTACGTAACTGTTCATTATTTTTTAAAATTTTTAAATATATTATAAATTTTTTTAATTTGAAGTTAAAAAATAATTAAAATAAAGTTAAATTTTAGTCACAATATAATTAATAAAAAAATATTTTGGTTGAAACTGAAATGAAAATGATTTTGATCGAAACACGTTGATTTTTTTTATTCACGTGCATGCGTGCATGACCGTTCTACCGAAAGTAAAGTAAAAAAAAATTTGTGTCGGTCTCACCCTCATGTAAATCGCTGTTGCGATATGTTTATAAATATTTATCTCGATCGTTCAAATACTGAATTCATAATTCCATATTCAGATGTTTTAAACACAACTTGATTAGTTTTATTACATTATAATTAATAAATTATGTATGTGTCAATTATATTTTAATAATAAGTTAAATTTGCTTATGTTAATTTTTAACTTTTTAATCATATTCATATTATTTCTCATATATTTTTTTATATAGTAATATATAAAAACAGTGATTAACTATCAAAATTAATTTTAATTAATTAAAATAATATTTAATATTGTGGTAAAATTAATTATAAATTCTTTCATAATTTTTAAATTTTTTAAAAAAATTTTCAAAATTTTATCGTATTTTTAATTTAAAGTCAAAGTACATTCAAAATAAATCAAACTCTGATCAATACATAATTAATAATTAAAAAAAAAATTCGGTTGAAACCAAAATGATTGAAACGATTGAAACATATAGATTTTGCAGGATGTTGAAATCGAAATCGAAATTAATACTTAAAATCTTGATTTAAACAAAAAAAAAAAGCATGGAATGAGAGACGGCTGGTGAAGTCAAACAAAACAACTACGACAACGGAATTCTTTTTACCTATTTATTCTTGTCTCCAACCATTGTTGAACTCGTGTTGTCTGTCGTTCACACTCTTCTGCAATCAGAAGTGAGTTCAAAGTCGGAATATTATAAAATTCTAATTTATTATCTTTTAGAATATAATCACTAAATCAATATTGAGAATACCTCACATATGATTTTTTTGCACATAAACCCCTAGAGACACACACCGGGGTTCCATGTGTAAAAACCTTTAGGAAATTTTAAATGGAGATTGAGAAAAGCAAGGAAACTGATTATGAAGCTCGAGCAATGTACAAAGAGAGACGTTTTCTTGGTAGATATATTACTTGGACAATAAGTGACATTTTTCTTACTGAATGTATAACGCAAAGTATAGAGCCGAAGACAAGTTAAAAACCATTAATTGAACAAATACAAAATAAAAAAATAAATAAAAGGAGAGTATAGAGAGAACTATTTCCATGACGATTATAACCTTGGCATTTGCATTTTTGCTTTCTAGTTGCTCCCCATAGCTCGTACCCGGTAGAGGATGAAATGGGAATTGAGAAAGCATGGTCTCTACGTGGCTAGTAGTGACCGGATCTTGCGATGCCTAGGTGTACGGCGCTACTGGGAACCAATGGTTGTGCGTACAGATGTGGAATTTTTTATTTTTTATTTTTTATGAAATTTTTTTGGCAAAAATTTGAGGCGGACAATTTTATTGCATATAATTAGAGATTAAAAAATTAGATTCTTTTAGAGTCGGATGATGGAAAAAATAAGAAAGTTTGACAATCACAAAAAAGATTGCATTTGAGATTAGTTTTCTCAGTTCATAAGTCAAATTGATCCGATAGTCTGGACGTAGTTAGGGTCAGTTTGGGTATTTAAAAAAAATATATAGGAAAGTTTTTATAAAATTTTTTTTGTAAAAAATCACTTATCTTATTATAAATTTATAAAAAATTAATTATTTTATTACTATTTTAAAAATTATTCGTCTTATATTATAAATTTATAAAAATCACTTTATTAAAATATTAAAAAATATTTTATTTTAATTCAATTTAATCAATTAAAAATAATATTAAAAGTCTAAATTATTTTCATTTGATTTTAATATAAATAAATATTTAATTAATATAAAAAATAAATTATTTTACTTTTATTTTTGTGAAAAATTGATTGTCTGATTTTATAAAATTAGAAATTTAAAATTCAATTTTATCAGACCATTATCCGAAATAAAACTAAATAAAAATAAGTTAATATTTGTATATTAATTTAATTGATAAAATTAAATACAAAAATATTATTTAATATTTTAATTGAGGCGTTTTTTGTAAATTTATGGTATAAGGTGAGTGATTTTTTACTAATAGTGATAAGGTAGATAATTTTTTGTAAATTCGTAATAAATAGGTGATTATTTACTAAATTTTTTTTTTATAAAATTGAGGTTATATATTTATAAAAAATATATAATTAATGAGTGAGATTATTAATAATAGAGAGTTGTAGCACTCAAATTCTTTTTTTAAAAAAATAAAAAGATCATTTTTTTTTGTTTTCTATAAAATTATAAAAAATCTTATAATTTTATAACAATAAAAAAAAGAAATTTGAAGGATTTCAAATGAGCATCTCATCACCAATGAGACCATTTGGGCTTCTAAAACTGAACATGATAAATTTGAAAAAGGAAAAAAATTATTAATGCAATAAATATTATGGAGTTCACACAATAGCACAAGATCCAAAACAAATGAATTGCTAATCACTAAGGTCGATTTGGTTGGGATTAAGATTAGGATTAACTATTTACAGAATTATTTTTTTATTATAAAATTAATATTACTTATTTTATATTATTATTAAATTAAATTATTATAAAAAAGGAAATAATTTTTTGAAATTTAAATTATTAAGATATTAATTTTCATAAAAAAATTAGTTTACAAAAATAATTCATTAATTTTGATTTTGATTCTAATACTAATTCTGAACCAAACACTGTCTAAAATTGACAAGCAAAACCACACAAAATGCAAACGTTCAACGTATGCTACTCCGAAGCGGCTCAAGTTGGTCAAAAATTTGTCAGCTTTTCGGGTTCGAAATCAGTATCAAAACTAGTAAATTATTTTTAAATAATAATAATTTTTTATCAAAATTATCGTTTTAATAATTTAAAATTTTAAAAACGATTTAATTTTTTATAATAATTTAATTTAATAATATTGAAAATAAATAATATTAATTTTTTTAAAAAATAATTCTAAAATAAACTAATCCAAATTCTAATTTTAAATCAAACGGCCCCTTAAACTACTGCGCGCCGCGGCTTTTAGGATGCGGGCCCCATCAGACATTGCTGTCAATGACGACCATCGAAGGAACTTTCCAGAAACATGCCCAAAATAACTTCCGGGCACGCGATCCTGGCCATTCGCTTTTTATCGTGCGATCGCACGGTGGAGACCGGACGTACTTGTAGGAGTTTCCAAATTATCTTTTGTTTTTTTTCATTTGGATTAAGCATTATCCAAAACTTTACATTTTTGTAAGGGAATCAAATCAATTAATTTTCCTTAATTATTTGATCTAATTTAGAAAAGGTTTGATCCATTCAATAGGTTTTGAAAGAATGATCTGATTTCCAAAACACAAATAAATCACCAATAATCTAGAAATTTTTAATTTTATTTTATGTAAAACTAGTAATTAGCGTGTCACAGGTTCAATAAAAAATATTAATAATACCAAGTATTAAAAAAAAAAGAAATTGCATGATGATTAAAATGTTGATTGCATTAATAACGATGATGGTGAATTAAACATGTTAACTGCCAACTTTTTAATTGTCAAATCAAGTAATGATGTAGTTAAAAAAGGTAAAAGATTGTTAGCTCGATCATTCTCTCGTTATAGCTTCTTAAATAGAGTAACGTTTAGGGCATGGATATATGCAAAAAACCCCTAACCATTACCACATTAATGTTTAACTAATTACAAATAGGTCCCCAATTACACGACTCCTGCTCCATCTTGAGATTTGAATGTGTTAACATTTAACCCCTTCATTTAATTTACATAAAAATTCTCTAATGTGGCATCTTTTATAGATAATATATAGAATTAATTTTCTTCTAATGGTCAAAAGGCAAAATCATTAGTTTTGTGATAATCGGAAGTAGAATAAGTTTGAGGTCATAAATATGAAAGAAAGTAACTCTTAATTATTCTTTTTGGATATTAGTTAAAATAATTTTAATGTAAGGGTGTGCATAGAAAGGCAAAATTGTGGGTTTCTTTGTAAAAGTCCAAAAGTGATGTTACCGTCTAGTTGTGAAGGGACCCGCGAACCGGGCTCAAGCAGTTAAAAACACTGTTTCTGGAGTCTTCGTTCTCTCTCGGACGAGAAGAAGAGAAAAAGGGCAGAGTCTGGGCTTCTCTCTCTCTTCTATTCTCCCATGTCTCGTACCCCATCGTTTGCCATTTCGGACACCAAATCATCCCAAAAGCTTAAGCTCATGGGATATGGGTCTTTTTCACTATATATATTGGACCTTATCTATCTAATATCCGATGTGGGACTAATTTATCACACCTGACATTATAACAATCTCCCCCTTCAAGTATGATTTAACCATATCAATTTTGATACTTTTAATCAAGAACTCTTTTACTCGACCAGATCCACCGTGTGACCCACACCAACGGGTTTTTGTCTCATTCTTTTTGATTTTTTAAGAGAAACTAATATGCGACTCAATTCAATCGCACAATCACGGTAATTTCGGTTTTAAGAGTTTGCACAACTTCGAACCTGAAACTTTGATATCATTTGTTGGGGGAGCCGAAAGAGTGTCGAACCGAAATAATATAGTGGGCCGGATGAGCCGGACACCAAACCATCCCAAAAGCTTAAGCTTATGGGATATGGGTCTTTTTCACTATATATATTGGACCCACACCACCGTGTGACCCACACCAACGGGTTTTTGTCTCATTCTTTTTGATTTTTTAAGAGAAACTAATATGCGACTCAATTCAATCGCACAATCACGGTAATTTCGGTTTTAAGAGTTTGCACAGCTTCGAACCTGAAACTCTGATATCATTTGTTGGGGGAACCGAAAGAGTGTCGAACCGAAATAATATAGTGGGCCGGATGGGCCGGACACCAAACCATCCCAAAAGCTTAAGCTCATGGGATATGGGTCTTTTTCACTATATATATTGGACCCTATCTATCCAATATCCGATATAGGACTAATTTATCACACCTGACATTATAACAATCTCCCCCTTCAAGTGTGATTTAACCACATCAATTTTAACACTCTTAATCAAGAACTTTTTTACTCGACTAGTTCCACCGTGCGACCCACATCAACTAAGAGAAACTAACATACGACTCAATTCAGTCGCACCATCACGGTAATTTCGGTCTTAAGAGTTTGCACCTGAAGCTCTGGTACCATTTGTTGAGGGAGCCGAAAGAGTGTCGAACCGGAATAATATAGTGAGTCGGACACCAAACCATCCCAAAAGCTTAAGCTCATGGGATATGAGTTTTTTTCACTATATATATTGGACCCTATCTATCCAATATTCGATGTGGGACTAATTTATCACACCTGATATTATAATACTTTTTATGATTTTGAGTCGGAACTCGATGGCCATCGGCGAGGAGAAGAGCGGCGACTTCTATAAGGTCCTCGGGCTGAAGAAGGAGTGCTCTGAGGCCGAGCTTAGGAATGCGTATAAGAAGCTCGCTGTGGTACGATGGAAAATACTGATTTTTTGTTTGGTTTGATTAACTGGCTGTTGTTGTTTTAATATCGGTGGAGTTTCAGGTTTTTTCCGCGTTTTGGATGCTGGTAATGATGCTTTTGTCGTTCCTTTTGAAAACAGAGGAAAAAGGTGGTGATTTGGGTCTCGAATTTTGCAAAGTTTTGATCTTTCTTTGTGTTGGGCTGCAAAAAGATCGATTTTTTTTTTTTTGTTCTGGAAGGGGCGGTTGGTGAAATGGTTGATCAATTGAGTTTGTCTGCTTGAAATTTCGATCAAATTCTGTTTTTCACCACGGATTCTTTTCCTTAATTTTTTTTCTTTGTTTTAGAAAAAAACGAAAATTTGATTCAGAAACTTTCGATGTTTGATCGAATTTGATTCAGTATTTCCTTTTTTGATATTTTCTTGGCGTTAGAGATGGCATCCAGATCGCTGCTCGGCTTCAGGGAACTCGAAGTTCGTGGAAGAAGCCAAAGAGAAGTTCCAGGAAATCCAGGCTGCTTACTCTGGTAAAAAGAAAAAAAATCTTCCTTTGTTCAGTGATTTCCCTTCGCTTTTTCTTCAAAAAGTGAAAGAATATCAGAAATAATCCTAGATTTTGTAATAAAAATTCGAACTTTATTTAATCAGTTCTGTCTGACACCAACAAGAGATTCCTGTACGACGTTGGAATCTACGACAGCGACGATGACCACAACGTAAGTTTGACGGCAAACATTAACGCCGTTTTGTCTAGAAAACAACTGGAATACAAAACCCTTTTTTTTTGGGTCACTTTTTTTTGTTGGTGCATGGACCGTTTTAATTAAGTTAATTAGGTTCTTTATTTTTTTTTTATTAGCAAGTGATGTACTAGGTCCAAAAATGTCAACTTGATCTGTGGGCTTCTTCTTGAGCTTCTACATAGCTCTTTAGTCACCGTTCATGAACCTTTGTTTTCGTTTATTATATATACATATATATATAATCCGAAAAAAAATGGTTAAACATCATCCAATAATATTAATTTCAAAGCACTCAATAATACAAGAATTAAAAGGCTAACGTGGTCTGCATACTTGTGTATTGCTAGTTGAATGATGCAGCGGAGTCGACAAAAGTGAGAGGCGGAGGTGGCAGTGGCCAGTGGTAGCAAGCGGAGGAGCGGGAGGAAACGGAAGGTATCATCTAAGCACGTTGTATCGTCTGGGGATGCAGAGATCTCTATTTAGCTCTCGATAGATATATATGGTGATGTTGTTTCTCTTTGGGACTTGTACGTGACTTCAAATGGAAAACGATGTCTTGTCTGAACCTGGAGTCTCTTATCATTTTACTCGCTTGTTCGTGCATGCTTGTTTTGGATTATGTCATATAACCCCTTAAGAGTTCTACTAATTCCATGTCGCAACCTACCTTTAAAAGATGAGATTGCCCTTATTTTGCTTTTAGCTTTGCTGGATATTGCCATGAACACAAGTCAATTAGTAGAGGACATGTCACACGAGTACAGAGAAAGCTGTGGTTTCTGAGGTCCGCACAAGAAGGAAGCTTCAAGAGCATTACTGTTTTTAGCACATGATTGTTGGGGGAGCCGAAAGAGTGTCGAAGCGGAATAATATAGTGAGCCGGATATCAAACCATCCCAAAAGCTTAAGCTCATGGGATATGGACCTTTTTCACTATATATATTGGACCCTATCTATCCAATATCCGATGTGGGACTAATTTATCACACCTGACATTATAACAATCTCCCCGTATGATTTGACCACATCAATTTTAACACTCTTAATCAAGAACTCTTTTTACTCGACCAGTTCCACCGTGTGACCCATACCAACGGGTTTTTGTCTCATTCTTTTTTATTGTTTAAGAGAAACTAACATGCGACTCAATTTAGTCGCACAATCACGATAATTTTGGTCTTAAGAGTTTGCACAGCTTCGAACCCGAAGCTCTGATACCACTTGTTGGGAGAGCCGAAAGAGTGTCGAAGCGGAATAATATAGTGAGCCGGATACCAAACCATCCCAAAAGCTTAAGCTCATGGGATATGGACCTTTTTCGCTATATATATTGGACCCTATCTATCCAATATCCGATGTGGGACTAATTTATCACACCTGACATTATAACACACCTGACATTATAACACATGATCGCATCCACATTACATAATATTTAAGGGCATCATATAAAGGACGACGGCTAGGGTTACCCTCCTATTTATGGTCGTGCACTTGGTCGGATTCGATCGGTCTTTTTTTTTTCTCTCTCTTTAAAACAAACTCTGGTTATGAAATTTTGCCCGCTTAGATGGAGTTTTGTGTGATTATTTGAATTCTTGGGAGTTATATGCAAAAAAAAAAACTTATTAATGGACTTCGTTTACTTCGAACTGCTCTTTTGACAAGACACGTGGATTTAATGTTGTTAGTGCACTGTATTAACTAGTTGGCAATTGACAACTTTTCTATTTTCTTTTGACCATGTACAATTCCAAGGTTTTGTGGGGTTATAAATGCAAACATTTATAAAATGGACACAATTGATTTCTTGTTAATAATAATTACGTAAATATTTTTTGTAAATTCACAATAAAACATATGGTTTAGTAGTAAAAACTCTAAAAAAGAATTTAATCATCTATAAAGGCAAGTTAATTCTCAAATGATATGAATACGTTTAAAAGACTTAAAAAAGGATTAGAGAGAAAGTGGACAATTAACTCAATTTTATGTTGAGTAATACAAATAAATATCCATGGAGACAATAGAGGAACTTGGTATACAACAATATAAATAGAAACTCAAAAAAATATGTTACATGTTACAACATAATTAATTGAAAAATATTAAAAATTCGGAAACAACTAAAAAATATAATAAAAAAATTAATTGAACACCAAAAAGGAGATGTAGCTCGTTTCGTGTAGACTTGCTATATAAACCGAAACTATTTGAAAAAAAAAATAATTTCAAGTACATTTTAGTCATTTTATTAAGGGAATATTCATCAAGGAAAGTTTTCTGGCCGGACCAACGCAAGCCGAGGCGAACCGAGCCTAAATGGCCTCATCCGAAACCTCTTCTGGCTGCTGTCGAAATTAGCAGAAAACCCCCGATTATCTCTCGGAATTCGCTACAAAACCCCGTCCTCCGCCTCCCTTGCTCCATTCCAAATTCCAGAATGGGCGTTCTGGACCACCTCTGGGACGACACCATCGCTGGCCCGTGTCCCGACTCCTCATTTTCCTCCGCTGCCCTCCGCCGCCAGCCGTCGCCGTCGCCGTCGCCGTCGCAGTCACTCGCAGCATCACCATCGTCCGCGGCTCCCACCGCTCCGCACTCGACTCGCCGGCCTTCCTGCCCCGTCCTCTCCGGCTAGCAACCCCGATTCTCCCGTCACCCGAAGGAGTCGTTTAGCTTATTACCCTCCTCATTCTGATCCGGAACCAAACGGTACGTAGAGTAATAAAGCAATGAATGAGTAGTTGCATTTTCTCACTGGAAAAGCAGTTTATTAGAATGCAACAAAATGATTCTTATTCATTGATCTGATGAAATAGAAAGCCTCATACATCAAAGCAAAACCTTAGAGACAAATCAAAACAAGGGCCAACCAAAGTCCCCCGTTGCTGGGAATCCTCGGAAGCTCCCACATGAAATTCCATGTCTTATTTTTCATGGTCTTCTGTGTTCATTTCTGTCTTCTTCAGGTGCTTTCAGCTTTAACCTTCTCAATGAGATCTGCAGCATCTTGAACAGTGGCGATGTTCTCAGCTCCACCTTCTCCAACTGACACTCCAAACTGCTCTTCTAGTGCCATCATGATCTCCACCTATGTAATATCCATTAAATGAAAGAAAATCATCAATTGCTTTGATATTTACTGTACAAGAATTAAAATCACGGTACAGTATCGGTATGGCTGAGTAATAGGGCTACCGTGTCAAGAGAATCAGCGCCGAGATCAGCAAACTTTGTCTGAGGAGTAACCGTGCTCTCGTCGATCGAAAGTTGCTTGGCAATCGTGCTCTGGACTGCTTTGAGTGTCTCTGACTTAGCCTAATCATACAAGCAAATGAAAAACTTGTACTGGTATGCAAAGAATTATACAAAATAAATGTATTTTGACCGTATTTTCCCGCACTATTTCTTTGAAAGCTTGGAATATTTAGGTTGCTGGATTCTGTTAGCAAGTCTCACAATGGCTTAACATAATATCGAGTTTAACATTTTTATATTTTGAATTACTGGGATTAATAGCTAATTTCAGAGCTAAAAAAAAAAGAAAATGACTCACAATAGAGCATGAAATTGCTGCCTTGAAGCAACTTGGAGCTGAAGCACACCTCCTTGCTGCATTACTGAGCTGAATCTTTTCTGAAAACCTCGGTCCACCAGCCAAAGCAACTCTCTGCATGGACATATCATATGAGAATTAGACCTACGGAATGACGTACGCAAAATAAGAGTTGGTGGATAATGACATTATTCACGACGACGAAGCGGGCATAAATCCGCGGCCTGATGGCAGGGGAAGTGGCTGTGTGAGGCGACGAAGCTAGGTAAATTTCCATGTTCTTCTCAACAGAGAAAACACAAACGCAATGACGTTGTGAACAAGTTTATGGGATGAGAGGTATTGGGAAGTTTGATCATTTTTATAGAGCTTGATTTGCAGAAATGGGTGGAGAGCTTGATGATGAAACCGAGGTCTTTTGGTGGTGTAAACGAAGTGGATTGTCAGTTTGTATTTGGATTAACTCACTAAACTGACTTTAATGGTTGAGAGTAGCGGATTATGATTGTAAGAGAAGGCGGTGAATGTACTTCAGTAATTGTCCCTATTTGGCTTTTTCTGATTAGTTTAAGAGTTTTTAGCAAAAAAAGTTATCTGCGTTGTTACCGATTTACCAAAAATCACTTATCCTAATATTATTAGCAAAATATTACTCGTTTTATATTATAAATTTGTAAAAAATCACCTTAATTAATATATTTTTAAAAATTCTATTTTAATTCAATTTTATCAATTAAAATTAATATAAAAGTTTAAATTATCTTAATTTAATTTTAGGTCGGATAATTATTAAATTAATATAAATAATAATTTGTTTTATGTCAATTTTTGTAAAATATTGGTTGTCCGCATTATGAAACTGAATTTAAATCTAAATTTATTAACCAACTATTAGGTGATTGTAAACTACTTGTTCGCAACAAAACCAAATAAGAATAATTTAATATTTTTTATTAATTTAATTGATAAAATCAATTAAAGTAAAATAATTTTTTAATATTTTAATTGAGATGAATTTTTATAAATTTATAATATATGACAAGTAATTTTTTATTATTAATAATAAAATAAGCAATTTTTGTAAGTTCAAAATAAGGTAGAAATTATTTGCTAAAAATTTTTAATTTAATCATTAGTACATTAATCAGGGAATTATTTTTTCAATAATCCAACCTGATAAATTCCCCTGCTATCATGTATATCACCACAGAGACAAATAAACCCAAGTCCAGAGCAAAATTAGATTAGAATTTGTTGTTCATAATACATGATATCAGTCAAGGGCTGACCAAATAATTGACACACAATTACAGATGCCACAGTCTGTAAATGTAACTTGGCTGTGGTAATGGAAAATATGAAAATTACCAAAACTTTCAGAATCATAACATATAAACAAAATAAATGTTGCGGCCTAATTGAATACAACAATTTACGTTTGACAACAAAATCACGCAGCTAATATAAGCACCCATAGGCTAGGGACCTAATCGACAACCCTTTCTCAGATGTACATTCTGGAACTTGAATCTGGTTCTGTAATCAAAATCAGCTATTCCGGAACCAAAATCCGGTTTCTGCAATCAAAATCAACTATCCGACCATTGAAAGCTTATTGGCACTTTTTCTCTAGAGCGGCGACTGCTTGCCTTTGCCTCCTCTTCCAAGCTGGAATTCGGCCTGGGAATGCCCACCTCAACAACCGCTCCCAACTGTAACAACCGAAAAACATAAGCGCTGCCCAGGCTAGAAGCTTTGTTCTCATCCCTTCAGGCAATGGCACAAGCTTCAACCAGTCATTCAAGTCTCTAAACATGTCCGAAGTAATCACTGTGAAAAATACTACTGCAGCAAACAATGCGAACTGGAAGGGCTTGTTCTCTCTTATGCTCTGGTTAAATGGGCGGCCCATGTAGTTCACTGCAAAGGTTGCTACCTGGATCATCATGTTCACCATGTAGGATACAGTGTTGACTAGGTTTGGGTGGAAATTGGAGTCCGGTTCAATACACTCATCCGGCATATATTTTGATGCTTCATTCACAGCTGAAATCAAGAAGAACAAGTGCATTGCAAATTGGCCAAGAAGAGAGAGGAAGACATAGGCACAGAAGATGTTGGGATGGGGCCGAGATGGAGAGAGAGTCTGCAAGGGGCGTGCGTGAGAGATGAAGAGGAAAAAGGCTGCAGTGAAGACCCCACTGATAGTGGCTTGTATATCCCCAAGCTTGACACCATCCAAGTACATGACACTTAGAACATAGGCGGTTGCGAGGCAGTTTAGTCCTAGAATCTTGAACATCTGCAGTGTTGTCACAAGGGTGCTTCGGCCTTGACGAATGATATCGAGGGTGGGGGCAATGGAGGCATGCTTTGCAGTGAAAGGTGAAGCCATGGATGCATCACCAAGCTTGACAACAGGTGCAGAACGACCATCCCCCTCCTCATTCATCTCATCCAACATCTTTTTCAGTTTCTGGCGCTGCTTCTCAGCTGCCGTAAGGTGCCGATTGCTTGATGTTTCCGCAGAGCTGTTGTGAGGTTTGGGAGGATTGGATGATTTGGCTGCCAGGTTTGGCTTCTTTGATTTTCCAGACTTTCTTTCAGGTTTGGACATCTGTGAAGATGAGTCGCCTGAGGGGGCAGGCGGGACAGCATTCAGGAGAGCAATACCCACATGGGCCTGCATGTAGCAAAAATATAGTTCATTTTCTACTCAAAACAAAATAAATATCCAAATAGTGCTATATCATATCATTTAGTTGGCTTAAGACAGACCAAGCAAGCAACCATTGTTAAATAAAAAATATGCTCCTGACCTCTCAATGCTACTATTTGGAGTAATGAACTTATAAAGCAAGCAACACTGACAACAGTAAAGAGAGGCAAAACTAACAATGCCAAAAACTTTAATCTGTTAATTTCATGGCTAGCAGATTTGTCCAAATGAAATCAAAGTTGAGCAGAAAACATCTTGTAAATCATATTAAAAAAAAAATTGTGCAAGGAGTGCTAATGTTCTCTGTATCAGGCATTAATGGGAGTATAATCAGAAAAAATATACCTGTTTCAAAGCTCCAACATCATTGGTTCCGTCTCCACACATCAGTGTCATCCTCCCAACTGTCTTAAAAGTGGTCAAGATGAGTTCTTTCTGGTCAGGGGCAACTCGTGCAAAAACCTGATTTGCAATAGTAGCACGGTGAGAAAGGCATGTAAAAATATATCCAGCTCATATGAACTTTTTGAAATTATTAGTGACCTTCACATAAGGGATGACTTGAAGAATAGACTGAGTCTGCTGTAACATCTCGAAGCAGTCACCACCAACACAAAGATCATGGGATTCTGATAATGATTCAACATCTTTTGCACTGTAACAACAATTGGTTCTCATTAATAGCAATGATATGAAATTAGATAGCAAGCTAAAAGGCTTATCTCATAATTCCGAAATTAGATATGCTACAAATGGAAAATGATGAAGAAAACATATATTTAATTGAGTAGGCCAGTGTGTAATGTAAGTATCTCTTGCCTGTAAGAAGTTCTCTCAGTTTCATCAGGGGAAACCCACTCAAAACCTTCAGCAGCTTTCACTGGGACAAGAATCAATGCAGCCTTTGTGATTATATGAACTTGGCTCGCTACATGGCAGGCTGTCAGAGCTTGGTCACCAGTGATCATTACCTAACATAAACCAGGCAAATTAGCATAAAGCAAATGGAAAGATAAGTAAGATTCTCTAAATTCAGTTTAGCAAAACAGAGTTTTGTCCTATATTGTAAATGATAATTTCTACATATCTTTACCAAATTGTGTGTTATGTTAGACAAGCATCAGTCAACATGAAAAATAAAACCAGACATTTGTGTGTTACAATACACACGATGTGGAAGTTGGAAAACCAATTCAGTCCCCACAGCCACCCTTAGTTTCCTTCTTTATTCAGTTTCCAATGGGTGGACTGATCACTTTATTCTTACCAAAATGGACAGTGTTTGGGCTTCTACCGAGATAAAGGATTGAAAAATAGCAGTAATTTTCTTCCAACGGAAAAAATATGATCAAATTGCAATACTCTACGACAAAATTTACTTGAACTAAACAATGGCACTTCGATTATATGCCCACCCTGACAATGAACAACAATATATATAGATATAACAGGAAAATTGAAGTGATAAATGGAAACACAATTGGATAATCCCAGGGTAATATGTCCAGCTTCCAATGAACTACATCTATACCAATTGCAAGCCAGAAAGTAATTTTTTTCAACAAATATGACCAAATGACAAAAATAAAATAACAATGAATTGTGTCATCCTAGAATTTGAAATTTAAATGAGACCCAGGAAATATACCAAGTCATGTGATGACCCCTTCAGTTCATATAGAACAGAACCAGAGTCTGGTCTGATAGGGCAGTTAAAAACCTGGAGGATAAAGAGTAGTAAGAAAACACACCAGGGGATAATGCAGCAAAGAGGCTACAATAACTAGCACAAAAGAAAAGAGTGAATAAACAAGAATTTGAAAGTGAACTAAAACAAGAAAAAAAAATGCTAGATTAGCATACTACCGCAAAGCCAGCAAAACATAAATCACTCTCCACCATATCTCTATCCAAGTTTCTTGCTTCACTAACCTGCAGATGAACAAAATCTTAAATCGGCTTGGTGTTTCATTTTTCAAAGAACAAAGCACAATTAACTTTTAAAAAATAGAGGCATCCAATTTGATTCCTGAACTTATAAATTGCCATCACTTTACTAATGCATAGCAAAAATGAATAAATTGGCGAATAGTTCTCAATGGAAGAAAATGATGACACAATTGCAAAATTACATTAGCTTAAAAGCGTAAGATTGGGAGAGGAATTAAATGCAGCAGAAGCAAAAGATCAATGATATGAAATTTGGACTTCGAATGATGATGAGACAGATGGAAACATGATCAATGCACAAAAAAATATGGCAACAGTAGTTCTTGAGTAAAAGGAGAAGTCAAAAAGTGATGCACTATTCACAATCAGTATTATTGGAACCTCTTAGAGAAAAGACTTCATAAATAGTATCTGCATAGAGGGTTTTTAGATGCCACAGATAAGAAGAGATAAAAACATCAAAAGAGCAAGAATATATTTACGCAAAGACATGTAGTGATGAAAGACATCTTAAGAAAACTTACAGGCATTTCTGGAAGTGGCTTGTAGGCAAGAGCCAGAACTCGAGAACCTTGACGGGTGAATTTCTTGAATGTCTCCACATATGCAGGAGGGACACCACTGAGCCTCTCTTGAATAGTTTCTGGTGCTCCCTGAAACCAAGACGCCAGATTTTGTATGAATTGAGCGCTTTGCACACAAAACAAAAATGTGCTATTTTTCTGAAAACATCAA
The DNA here is from genome assembly GCA_005019695.1 of Trichopus zeylanicus subsp. travancoricus. Lineage (NCBI taxonomy): Eukaryota > Viridiplantae > Streptophyta > Magnoliopsida > Dioscoreales > Dioscoreaceae > Trichopus > Trichopus zeylanicus. The sequence goes on along the minus strand of RXID01011156.1, from coordinate 53,127 downwards.
TATATTCAGAAAAGGCAGATCAAGTTCAGAAAAACTTCTGTAGTTAAGATCAGTTCTATAGAAATATTCCCGGATTCAAACATCACAAAAATATTTGGAATTCATAATTTTATCACCTAAAAATGTAACACTAAATCAAAGTTGTTGGTTTATTAGCCTGATTAAGTGAATATGATGACTGCTAAAGACAGATGCAAACACAGTGTCTAAAGAGTGTGCTAGTGTAATAGACTCCCATAAAATACGTATAACCATATAGGAAAAGCCACTCTATGTAGCTAGTAGCTTAACCCTGTGCAGGCCATATCGCAATTGAGAAACCTCATAGAAGAATGCATTTCAATATCTTTATAGTAACAGTAAAAATATGATGAATACTATTCATAGAGGTCATTGGAATTCAAGATGAAGCTATATATGTAACTGTATCGAAAGTTTATCTGCTGCTGCAATCACTAACCTTCACAAAAGAGAAAAATTGTTCATTAATACGCACAACAACAGCCATTCTCTTTAAATGGGAAGCAAAGTGATGCCTTTGTACTATCTGGACAGCCTGACCACCTGGCCTGGAATTTCAGTGAAAGCAAATCAAGAAAACTATGATAATGGAAGGTGAGATAACACAAGCATAGTTAGAGTCACCAAACATTACACAAGCATTTTGATCAAACTAATTGTGTATACTAATTCACAATTGGAGGAACATCATTTTCAATAAAGATGAGAAATAATTACTATGCAAACAAGACAAAGATTAGGGAGATAACATCTTAAAGTTACAAGACCACATCGGAGGAAGGAAAGCAATGATAGCCACCACCCAATTTAAACCTTAATTGTATAGATTGTTGATAATAGTGCACCTTACCTTTTAGGCACAGCCTTCTCATCAGATGTGTATGTCCAGTCAATCCCGTTAAGTGCTGCCTTTTCAAGAGGATCACCAACCTACCATTCAATATAATTTCATTAGAAACTAGAAAATAAAAATAGATGTATGGCAAAGAGAGACCATAATAAAATCAAAAGCACTTGACACTGGCATACCAGCTTATTCTCTACAAACACCAAAGCATGACAAGATGCAAGCACTTCAACAGTGCGGCCGGGCAATTTAGTAGCATCTAATTCAAGGTCCCCATTATTTGACAAATCAACCACTCCTCGAAATTCCTGAAATACACCAAAAATTCCAACCTAAATAAAACAGCAACAAATTGACGGGACAGTTTCTGCCTATTGTTTATACCATATCATCTGATGTAAGAGTCCCTGTCTTATCAAAGCAACATATGTCAACCTGCAGAAGGCAAATGACCAAAATTTCAGATGAAAATTAACCTTATCAGTAATTACCCAAAAAAACAGGCCAAAACAAGTTCTCTCACCTTCCCAGCAAAGGGAATTCTGAAAGGTTCTGTGCAGAAAATGCCACGACGTGCCAAAGCAATTAAAGATGTATTGACAGCTATGGACAATTCCATTGGCAATTCAGGGGGGATCACAGAAGTGATGATCAATGAGCAACTCAAGAATAATTTATATTTGCTCCTTGTTGGATCCTCTAAACCCTGACATAGATAATGTGGTCCTCATGCTACTTTTTCCACAAAAAATATCTTGAGGCAATGCATTATAAAAGTCACAAAATAGCATGAGGCACAGACACTTGACAATTATCAACTGTGAGTGCAACAAAACCATATTATCAAAGACAAAATGCCCATCAGGTAAACATAGGGCTCACTGTACCTTCTTAAGCACATAGCCCGCAGCAATGATTGCAAAAAAAACCAAAAATAGAATGAACAACCCACTTTCCCAGCTGTTAGCGGTGACCTGGAAAAAACACAATTAGGACTTCCAAGCATAAAGATTAAAACAAAAATCTGAACAATTAAAAGCCTACCCTTTCAGTGGAAAATAAAATTGTCCGCATTAATTTGCCTTGACTAGTCTGGAAACCCGTGCGCAGAACAATGGCCACACATCCCCCATCAGGCGTTCTCAAATGAAATGACTACATTTAAGCAACAATAAGCATGTAAAAAATGCTTAAACCCTGAAACAAGGAAAATGAAACTACAGAAATTACCTTATCTGGAGTGTGTTGCAATATCTTTGTTCCACCAAACAGGATATGATTTTTATCTCTTTTAGCAAACAATTTTTCTTCAATAGCCCTACCCAACATTGAAATCTGTATAATGAACTCAATTATGAAAAATGCTAAAAATGATAAACAAATCAAAATTCACATTTTGAATGCATATGAAGAAACAACTATAGATCTGTCATAAAGGAAAATTGTGGAGCTCTTGTATTCCCTCCATTGATATATCCCAAACATGAAAAAAGAAATACAAAATAAAAAAAAAAACAATCTTAAGATATATGTTAATTTCCAAAATCTACCATGCAAATGAGGAGTTTCATGCCTTGCATTAAAATCGGTCAAGCAATGCCCCTGGAAAGAAACTAAGACAACAAACAAAAGTTATATTTTCATAAATGTGTTGCTATAAATTCTGGAGCCTGTCTGGGATGTACAGAACTGCTTTTGCATTTTGGAGTTCATGGCCCAGAAAACCCTCTAAAATACTTTCACACAGATAGATAATTCTAAACGCAAATCTAGTAGATACATCTTCAAGGCATCACATCAGCTAAAGGCAATGGCAGAATGCAAATCCAATTGAGACAGACTTCTCCAACAACCAAAACAGAAAAATAGTTTGCAAGAATCTGCAGGACATGTAGTTGCTGCTTGTCAATGACATGGAATACATCAGAAACTTACATTGAACAAACGGTGAAGTAGGGGATTTAGCAAAATGCAATGACAATTTAAGAATGATTGTTACTCAAGTTAAAAAAGTTCTTTTATTTTGTGAGCAACAACACACGATATTAATTATGAATGATAAAGGACCAAACCAATCAATACATTTGCATACAAAAAGGAAACTAATTTAAAAAACTTATTTCTCTACTAATACAAAATCAAGATTTGCAAAATGGTTTTTGCATTAAAAAAAACTAGCAGGAAAGAAAACCACCTTCCATTGAGGAGTAGACTCGCCTGTGAGGATGGCTTCATTTACAATTGCAGTTCCAGCTAATAAAAGCATGTCTGCAGGTACAGATTTATCCTCTCCACTCTGTCCAGATGATCGTCCAATGGAGACAACATCTCCAGGCAGAAGGTCTGTACCTGAGAGCTTTACCCACCTAAGACCAAAAGAATAATTTAAGTATCAGCTTTTTCATTGACTGATTTGCAAAAGATGAATGACCTCGAAAGGTTACAGAAGTACCTCCCACATCGATATACCATCAATGTTTGATTGTCTACTCTTACACGCCTCAGCTCGGTGAGAGTTTTCAATCTACTCTTGGCCATTGTCGACTCAAACACAAAGAGCATGAACAATGTGAACACACTGTAGTACCAATACTCATCCAAACACCACAGGAGCACACAGAAGACCTACACATACCACCGACCCTCTCAAAATTATAACCAACTCAAAACCGAGAGAAGTTCTTATCTATACTTTCCATGGTTGTCAAAAATAATCCGCAATGTAAAATTACAAACCTGAAATACGAAAAAAGGTTCCATACAGTGCTCTTTCATCAAATTCCAGAATGTGGGTTGTGGATATTCAAATCTATATCAAAAGAAGACATGAAGCAAGATAATCAAGACATCAAAGCCAATCTAGTAACTTGAAAGATCTAGATAAGCTATTGCAGTAATGGATATAACACTCGAAGGATGCACAAATGCTGAAGGTTGGGTGCATATGAAATCCAGGAAAATTAGAAGTATACGTGGAGATCACTAGCACAACCAAAAGGAATGCCACAGAGTTCACTTATTCGCAAGTTTCAGCAAAAGGAATTGTCTACTAAAGAACATTGCTGTTCCACAAATACATCCTTCAAGATTGATTTGAAATATTACTTGGTTGTCATGAAAAGTATAGAAGGATAGGCACAAAAAGATGAGTTCAGCTGACCATAGGGATCAAATAACCAACTGCCTTCAAATTTCTGAGGTTTCACATACTAAGCGTCACCGAAGTCTTCCAATCTGCCCATATTCTTCCTTCCAAGAATAATGTGATCAATCATATATGGTCAAATATGCTGATTTCTAGTAAATAACATCTACTAAAACTAAGCTTCCAATCAGTAGCTAATGATCAAGAGAAAAAGGTTGAGGTTTGAAAGCTCTTGTTACTTGGTTAGATAAAAGTCATGCTCTATCAGAATCAAATAGCAAAACTCTGTAATCATGTTTGTGGAATAACAAACATAAAAAGATAATCATTAATTAAGTAATTGAAGAATGACCAAGCTCAGCAGAAAAATACACGTTCCGGCCCCACTTCTCAGTGGCAGCATTAACTTTGGCTTCTGTTCCATGACCAGTGCACTTGTAGTAATGTCCAAATGTTTCCTTTGTAGGGTAAGGAAGCTTGCAAAATGTATCATTCTCCACTGAGAAGGTAAAACGCTGCTTTCTAAAATCAAAATAAATCTCCTCATCCGTTCCAACTGAAGATGTTGAAGAGCTCGCCAACTGCGGAAACAAACATCCATCAACTCCATCTATAATCAAAACCAACTAACATAATAAAAACTCGAAAGAACACACTTGAGCACAAGTTATCTACATAAGTGAATTGAAAACTTGGTTTTACAACTCACAGATCTCCGAAAATGAAGTGGCACAACTTCTTTCGAGCCAGAAAACTTGGCCGGCGTTATTTTGCACGCATCCGCACTACGAATTCTGTTAACCTGTCAAAAAAAAAAAGAAACAAATACACATCAAAACATAAACTTGTCTAGATCCCTAAACATGATTTCGACAAAATACCTTGCTGAACTGGACGAAGCAACGGAAATCCACGGACCAGGCAGTGAAGAGGAACACGAGCACATGGAGGGCGGAGATCACCCCGAGTACTATGAGCGCATCGGAGGAGTCGAGGCTGGGGACGACGGCGAAGGCCCAGGCCAAGTAAAGGATCGCGAAGGGCCAAACGTCGAGGCGCCAGGGCCAGTACCGGCGCCGAAGAAGGTCGGCACACTCCACAACCTTCCCCTCCACATGAAACCTCGACATTTGCTCGGATCAAATTCGCCAAAAAAAAAGGATCTTTATTCAGGATTGGAGTAGAAAAAGAATGGAAAACTACGAACCTAATGGATCGAAAGCATGGGATTGAGAGTTTGGGCGGAGGTTTTCGGATCGAACGGGGGCGGAAAGGGTTGAGATCGGGAAATGGAGTCGGGGCTTTCCTCCGGGCAGAGGCCTAGGGCCACGGGGATCGGACCTTATATATTTTCCTTTTTTTGAATTTATTAAATGTTTTTCCAGGCCATTTAAGAAATTGCAGGGATGCCCTAGCAAAAGTCCAATTTTCGATTCTCTGGTAATTTGAGAGGCTTTGGGCTTGTTTGTTCCGATTCCCGGAACCGGGAATCGGAGGAATGGAGGGAATTGAGAGCCCAATTCCCTCCATTCCGGTGTTTGTTTCGATTTTCGGGATCCGGAATCGGGGAAATCGATTATTTCTCAATTCCCCCGATTCCCCGTTTCAATTCCCCGAAAAAATCACGCGAAAACACGGATTCCGGGTTTGAATTCCCGTATTAATGTAGCAATGTCGGGGACGAAAACCTAATTCCGGGTTAAATTCGCACGAATCCCCCCCATCGTCTGCGTCTTCTCTCCTCCGACCAGCGTCTTCTCCGTCGTCCGGCTGTCCAGCGTCGTCAGCGGCCGTCGAGCATCGTCAGCGTCGTCCGGCTGTCCAGCGTCGAGCGTTGTCCGGCTGTCCAGCGTCGTCCGGTCGTCCAGCGTCGTCCGGCTGTCCAGTGTCGTCCGGTCGTCAGCGTCGTCCAACGGCTTCTTCTCCGTCCAGCGGCCGTTCAACAGCTTCAGCGGCCATCCAGCGGCTTCTTCTCGGACCAGCGGCATCTTCTCCGTCCAGCGGCTTCAGCGGCCGTCCAGCGGCAGGGGAGAGAAGAGAAGACTCGGAGGAGAGATGGGATCGGAGACGACGATGGTGGAGCTGCTGAAGGCGCAGATAGCCGTCGAGGAGGAAGAAGTCTTCGCTGTCCGGGAGAAATCCGGCAAAGTCGTTGGCCTCGTGCTCGTTGACATCGTCAACGGCTTCTGCACCGTCGGCGCCGGCAGTGAGAAAGACACGTTCACGAACAGGTTGAATGAAAAACATAAATTGGAGCAATAAAAATGCTGGTAGTTTTGATCTTGAACTATTCAAACGACGAAGAGGTGCATTTTTATGATAATTTTATTTTATTATTGGATTCTTAATATGAGATTCTTGGTTTTGGAGTTAAGTTTTAGGAAAAAAAAAAGGATTAGTCCATGATGTTGTAATTGATTATAATAAGATATTTATATAATTTTTTATTTATTTTTTAAAATTATTTATTTTTTTTAATTGTTTTAATATATTTTTCAATTCATTACAGTAAAAACTCATCCAAACACAAGAATTCAATAACTTATGGAATTGATCAATTCCATTTGTCTACCAAACAACGGAAAAGAATTGATCAATTACCAATTCTCTACAGTAAATACTCATCCAAACACTGTAATTATCTAATTCCCTCAATTCCTTCAATTCCCTGGAATCACTCAATTCCTACGATTCCACGATTCCTAAACCTGGAATCCAAACAAACAGGCCCTTTAGGACAAATCACGAGACATGTGAATTAGACAGATGTGACATTAGCTCCCCCAAATCAAATAACACATGTAATTCGTCCATTTTTCTTTTTTTTACAATAAATATATTAATTTTCGTTTATTTTTCTGTCTTGTTTTACACAATTCTGATATTCGATTTTCGGGATCTCAGCCGTGTCTCGTCTTGCATTGGCTCGAAATATTATTTTGCAACTTTTCGGGGCTTTTTATGACCGGTTCTGGTTTCGGTGCAAAGTTGTTTGTACCGGATGAAACCGGTCCGGTCCACCGAGAAGGGCTTAAAGCCGCCGCCCCGCGAAGGGTTCCATATCTCTCCCACGGTCTCCCTGGATCCTGGATCTAATGCTCCTCTCGAGGCTCTCGCGTCTCGGAGCCAGGCTCGCCGCCGGAGCCAGTAGAGGTGCTAACCTTACTCTTCCAACCTCTGTTTCCCCAAGTTCCGATCGTTGTTTTCCATTCAGTGGAGATCTCTGTTTAGGTCGTAATTGATCCATCAACGGTGTCCTTCATTATGCGTATCCATCATGTTCTCACGACATTACTTTGTCTGAATGTCAGTTACAACTCCATTGAACTTGTGTTTAAGTTTGAGTTGTGGCTTTGGATGGATTAGTGCAAATGGTTGTAGCTGATTAGTCATGGTGTTAAAGTTGAGTGCTCCGGATTTGTATGTTCTGGTCTTCTTGGCTGGTGATTTGGATTGCTATGGTTATGTTTTTTCTAGTTTGAGGTTTTTTTTTTATGATTAAGAATTATGCGAAGAGGTAAATCACCTTTGCCAGCTGCACAACGTTTTGTTTCATTATATACGGCCGATGAAAATGGCAATGTCTGTTGTCAACAGTTTCAAATTCAAGTCTTTGATGTGCTCTTGTTCCGGAGTTTATTTTTTCTACATTTCATCGTCTCTGGTTCCCATAGTTCTTTGTGTACTTAGGGTCTCGAAGCATGCTATGTAATGAAAGCTCCATCTACCAAGCCTCCGATTCCTCCTTTGCAGAACAATTTTGCAGTGATAGAAGATATTGCTATGGAGGGGCTTTCAAGCATTATTTACCCATGGTCAGTAACACAGGGCATCAGGAGTTCTTTTTCCTGATTTACACTCTGCATCTAATTTGTAACTCTCTATGATGTTGGCTAGTTTGCATTAAAGTTATTGTTCTCTTTTAAGTTTGAAGTTTTCTGCTTTGATTTGTTTATCGCACTTGTGTTTTTTGGCTCACACTCATGTGTGATCCCTCTTTTTCTCCCTGAAATTATTGTATTTTATAATTTCAATTCCTGTTTATGCAGAGGAGCTCTCCCTTCTCCACTGCAGCTTCTGACAAAGATAATGATGAGGGGAGTGAGCAGAAAGATAAGTAGGTTACTGCTCTTTCTCTGTCCTACTATTCATCTTTGTTATATATGGGTTTGGTGTTGTACTTATTTAAAATAATTAGCTCACTTTTTAGATGGCTGATGTTGCATATTTAGTTCCAGCTATCTTTCCTTTATGAGTTTTTACTAAGTTTTAATTCTTAAATCATTTGACTGCTTGCTTTTCATCTTTCTCAATGAGGTGCATTGTATTTGAGAGACTGGTGTTAATGATATCATCTGGTTGAAGAGCTTAACTGCCGCATGCTAGACTTCTGGTTCCTTTTTTATTTTATTGCTATTTGTTGGTAATAATTATTGTTCCTTGTTGTTGTTCATCATGTCCCATTGTGAATTTCATATGCTTTTTGTTTGAGAAGTATCTATTCTTTTGAGAGGGTTTTGTCAAGCATTTGGAATAAAAAAAAATAATTTATGTTTCTTGTGCTTAATGATGCTGCTGTTGTTAGCACTGGTACTTATATATCTGAAAAGTCTCAGTTCATACTCAAATTGTTTGTCTGTTGCTATTGTATTACCAGCATTCAAAATACATGCTTTCTTCCTGCTAGAAGTTTGATTGCAAGTTATTTGCCTATTTGCCAAGAAAGAGTTTCCTCATTATATTTTGGGTTATATTTGCAGGATATCCGTTACATTTGTTGACAAAGATGGTGAGGAAAAACATATCAAGGTTCCGATTGGAATGTCAATGTTGGAAGCTGCTCATGAAAATGACATAGAACTTGAAGGTCAGTCTTCTTTTATTGTGGATCTATGACATTTGGGATTGTGATTTATTGAACTTGTACTTGGTTTATTCCAGTCCTTTGTTTTAATTCAGCTCATGAGAATTAGTAGCCTCAAATAATCTGGATCGAATTGTTTGTTTTATGTTCCTTCTTGCACTTAGATGAAGAAAGCCACAGTACATGAGAGCTATAAGGTTGAATAAATGTTCTTTAAGACTCCATTTGGTAATGGACTAGGGCAAGGCCAGCATTTTTTTGATTTTTTATTTTCTTCAAAAATTAATATTTGTTATTTTATACATTTATTAAATTAAGTTAAATTATTATAAAAAAATTAATTAGTTTTTCAAACTTTAAATCATTGTAGGGTCAATTTTGATAAAAAAATACTAATTTACAAAAGTGATTCACTAGTCTTAGTCTTAGTCTTGGTCTTAACCCGTTACCAAATGGGCCCTAAGAATTTAAAAGACAATTAGTTACTGCATTTTGCAGGTATTTCATGCAGAAAAGTTAACCTTATACAAGAGAGGGGAACCAGCTATCCTAGTAACAGAAGAATCAATTTTCTGTGACCCTGGCCTCCATTTTCATATTTTCATACTGCTTCCATTTAAAACCATCACAAAACTATTTGAAAGCTAGCTCCAATGCTTGATGATTCTGAATGTGAAATACGTGTGGTTAAAATTGACTTGATGAACTTCAGACATAGCTAACGTGTAACTTGCCTTTCTCTAATGTCGTATAGGTAAATTAGAAGGCTGATCACCTTGAAGATACCATCCTCCAAAGCTATTTACTTAGAAAGGTTAACAATGATATATCTGAAGACTATATGCAACTTTGACTGTGTATTTGCTTAACCTGCATTACTTTTTTTTTCCCTACTATATGCTCCTCATAGAACAAATTCTTAGATCGAGTTATTATCACACACCACATGATTGTGTCAGGAGCAGGAAATGAGTGAATATTCAGCTAAATCAAAAGTATTTTGCACTTCATCCAACGGATGTTCTCATCAATGTTTTTTTTTTAATTTGTTTTTAGGAGCTTGTGAAGGATCACTTGCATGCTCTACCTGTCATGTAATCATAATGGTATGCTCCTAGTGGCTAGTGTATATCCTGCGATTTCTAGGCATATGAACTTTATCTATGCTTGCTGTAAGAATCCACTGGAACACAAAGCATAATATGTCAAGCAAATTTCTATTAGGATGTGGACTACTACAACAAACTAGAAGACCCAACTGATGAAGAAAATGATATGTTGGACCTTGCATTTGGGCTCACACAGACGTAAGTTTTGCTTTTCATGTGATGCCCTTTAGACTTGCATTTTGAATTTGGATTCAGCTTCTAAAAAATCTTTTGCAGATCACGACTTGGTTGCCAAATAATTGCAAAACCGGAACTTGATGGTATACGTCTGGCACTACCAGCAGCTACTAGAAATTTTGCAGTTGATGGGTATGTACCAAAACCACACTGAATGGATTTATTTTTATATTGAGTGTCAAGGGTTGTACAACACATCATGGCAGCCTCAAATTTTGTAATTTATAGTGTGTTTTCATTTATAATAAGGAATTCCAATCTTGAAGCAGAATGGATCCTCACATTCATGGCACCACAATGAAATAATGATGAAGAGTTAATATTGATTTCTTGAGTTACTCATTATTTGTATATTCCTATTCTGGTAGAACATTAACTTTATGCTGCCATTAAACTTGAAAGGAAGACACACTTGTGTTTTATTTTCTTAATAATCTTGCTATAAAGTAGCCCCAGTTGTGTGACCTTAGCTCGTATAAAGAAAATCAAAAGGGCAGGAAAGGAGCCTTCTTAAATTTTGTGTTCTGTATTCAAAATCAAGAGGAAATGCTTTTCAGCTGTCCGCTATCATTATGGTAGTAGGGACTAGGGAAGAACACTTTGGATTTGAGTGATTTAGATAGCCTCTTAATATGTGGAGAAAGGCTACTGGGTTTCTTTCTCCATGATACAAAGGAGAATGGAAAATTGTAGCGAAAAAGTTTTTTCTTAAGAAACAAAAAATGGTTGGCACAATGTTATCAACAATCTAGTTAGAATTTGAGACATTCAGGGCAATTCTAACAGGAACTCTTGTTTGGACTCGAGGAAGGATATATAATGCTGGTTTGAATGCATACAATGGTATATTTTGTGCTTCTTTTGCCCAAAGTTCTGTACATTTTTCCAGTAGTATAATCCTAATTTAATTTTATCTTTACTACTGTTTTTGCAATACTAGATATTTCCATCTCGTGTGGATATTGAGGAAAAATCCATTGGAATATTTTTCATAAGATTTGGGATTGTATGCAACCACACTTCCTATAAAAAAATCCTATGATTGGCGAGATGAGGCCAGTAATGATAGGGAGGAGCTTGTATGTAAGCTCCAAGACAAGTAAAAGGAGGTCCAATATCTTTTACGTTACGTACAACCCCCTGAAATTTTCGTAATTACCTATACCCCCTTCCTTTTCAAAATATTTACCTATACTCTCCTGATTGTTATTTAATTAAATTTTTTTTCCAAAAATTTTACTTTTATCCTCTGTAATTTTACAATCAAATCCCTAAAAAACTTATTTTCTCACCCTCCACTCTTTCTCCCAAAATATTTATAAATAGACCCTTTGAATATTTTTATTTATAAAAAAATTTAAATGTTAATATGTTTTTAAAAAATATTTATAAAGGAGCTGAAATATTTTAAATATTTTATAAAGAAATTATACATATTTGGTATATTGTACAAATAAGCCCCCTAGCATTTTTTTTTATTTATAAAAAAGTCCCAATGTTCATAGTTTTAATAAAATGTATAAAAAATATTTTAAATATTTTATAAAAGAAAACCCCTATGATACGAATTTTAATTAAAAATTTTCTATTTTGTGAATTTAAAATAAGATACTTTCAATTTATTTTTAATTAATAAATAACTTTCAAAAATTTATAAGTTTTAAACTAATTTTTACAAAAAAGTTGAAGGTCTTAAACTTAAATGTTAAAATACAAGTTCCAATATTTTCAATCTTTACCAATACATCTCCTCCAAATTGTTATGTATAAATAACCCATTTTTTATCAATTTTTTAATTAAGTTCACAATAATGAGGTTGAAAAATGAAATTTTTAAATTCAAATTTAATATTTGTATAATTTATGAAATAGATTCCGTGAAGAGTTTTGTTATTGATAAAAAGTTCCACAATTTTATCATATTTAAAATAAAATTTTATAAAAAAGACATTGAAGATTTTAAAACTTAAAATTTTAAATTACAAGTTTAATATTTGTATATTTATAAATAGACACTTAAAATATATTTATTTATAAATAAGTCTAAATTTTATTATTTTTTAAATAAAATTTTATAAAGAAGATATTGAAGGTTCTAAAACTTAAAATTTAAAATTATAAGTTTCATATTTGTACATTTACAAATAAAACTCTTGAATATTTTTATTTATAAATAAGTTTAGAATTTTATCATTTTTTAAATTAAATTTTACAAAAAAAATATTGAAGAGTTTAAAACTTAAAATTTAAAATTATAAGTTTAATATTTGTACATTTAAATATATTTGCTCGCGGCGAGAGAGGCCTACACGGATCTGCTCGCTGGTGGGACAGGCGGAGGCCGATCTGCTCGTGGAGGGGTGCAAATCAATTTGTGGGGGAGGTGCGGATGCGGATCTGCTCTCGGCGGGGGAGGAGATGCGGATCTGCTCGCGGGGCATCGGCAGAGCAGCGGGGCGGGGCATCAGCAGAGCAGCGGCACGGGGGAGTGACGGCACGGGGGATCGACATAGCAGCGGTGCGGGGGAGTGACGGTGCTGGGGACCGGCAAAGCAGCGGCATTGGCTTGGATAACGCAACAACGAGAGAGGAGATAAGGTTTAAATATAAATATCAGAGGTTTTTTGTAAATATGACTAATTTCAAGATACTGTATGTAAATATTCAAATGTTATATATAAAATAGATAATAAGTTTTTTATAGGTTTAATTGTAAAATTACGGAGGGTAAAATTGAAATTTTTGAAAAAAAATTGATTAAATAACAATTAGGAGGGTGTAAGTAAATATTTTCAAAAGTCGGGGGTGTAGGTAATTACGAAAATTTTGGGAGGATTTTCGTCATTAAGGAAAATTTTGGGGTGGTGTACGTAATCAGCCCTTATTTTTTCTATGAATCATTATGATTCTAAAGGAATTTGGAATTATTAAAAAGTGGTGCCAAATATTTATACCTATGAAGGAAAAAAATATTATATAACCCGTCAATTCTTATGGAATCTGGGGGGTGTCCAAACGGAACCTTCATGTTTATCAATTTTTATGCATCTTGGATCATGATTGTCAATACTGAAATTACCCACATCCATCCGAGTATGGTGGTCTTTGTTGTTGGTATACACTATGTTTTATGAGGTTAAGCTGTACTAAGATGACCCTGGTATTAAATAAGTATTAGTAGTGGTATACATTCCTCAAAACCAAATTTTGCATCATGCTGAGAAATCAGTAACATTGATTGGTTTTGTGAAACTTCAGCTGTCTGGAAATTTTTCACTAGCTTTCAGTAACCTGAAGAGTACATTTTGTTTAGTTGTGAGAAGCATAGGATTTAGGAAAGGTTGATCACATTACATCTATGATGGCATTCATGGTATAATTAAGCATCATTGTACGAGAGACTTGTGTTCAATAAAGTTCTTTGAAGTTCCCATCAATCTCAGGTATATTGTTCCAACTAAGGCATTATTTTAAGGTGTGTTCAAGAATGCCTAGATTCCAACAAACAGGATGTCTCTTTTGATTCTTCACCTTTATCCTTAAATCACACACTATATTTTTTCATATGGCATTTGGAATGTTTAGGACAGATAGACTAGAACTTTCTGGCTTTAGGGTACTCATGAAATATCTATTTCACCTAAAAAGAATTTATAGCTGCAAGGAGAATATTAAATTCAGTTTTGCAACTTCAGGCTAATTTTTGCATCTGCCAAAACTGGAAGTACCTCTGGGTTCCTGGCACAAATTTGATCTGAGCTGATGTTCCATCTCCATTGATATACCAGCTAAACTTTTTACTGTTTTGAATTTCTCAGCCAGCCAGCAATCTTGAAATGTTTGAGAATTGGAAGTGTTAGCAAAATCCTAGAACTCACTTTTCTTCTACTTCTTCAGAGGAATTTTCAGATGGGTTAAGCTGCATTTTATTTTCTTTCTTCTTGGTCTTTATGGTGCCATTTCTTTTGTGTGTGTGTGTGTGTGTGTGTGTGTGTGTGTTAATACATCTAATTCCTCTTGGTATGAATTATTGCAATGGTTTCTAAGGTCTATATTATTTTTAAAAAAAATCATACTTTTTATAACTCTTCCATTAGTTGTAACTAGGCACTAACTTCAGTTTTTTGAGAGCTTTTTTTGATATTCCATTTTGCTCTGATTTTCAGCCTAAGCTACATAATGTTGCAATGCTAATAAAAAGTTTATACCATGCAATAAATTCTCATTTTGATCAACTAAAGCTCTTGCTTGCAATGAAAAACATAAAAGCGGCCTTTGTAGATAGGATGTCCTTTTCATTCTCAGATCACCTCTTTGTAGCATCTCATGACTGGTTCCACTGCATGGAAATTGCTCGATGACTTTGCTTAAGAATTTCTTTTTATATTGCATTATCAGCATATAATACAAGGTTCCTGTATTAGAACACATAGATCATGGGGGCATCATTTATTCTGCTAATGAGTTTCATGTTGCGTTGTTTGAAGTTGCAAAATCATTCAAATCAGTCTTTATTTTCTTTTTCCCTGAGAGTAAACATGGTCTGCAAGCAACCTCACTTCGTGGTCCTTGTGGTCCTTCTTCCAGTGCTCCCAAATTTAATTGCCGAGAAACAATGAGGACTTTTAGTTGATTTAGCTGTCAATTCAAAACACATTGGACAGCTCCAGTCTGCTAAAAGTCTGCATCCAATTGTTGTGATTGATGCTAGAAGTTCATCTTGTGATGGTAATTTTGATGCATGGCTTCTTGTTGATATTAAGATCCAAGCATAGTTTCAATGTTAAAGTGAACACAATTGTGTCTAGTTTATTTTTTTGTCTCCTGTCATGAACTAATTTTGTTTGAAATTTCTTAATCATGAGATGCTGTTTGGTGTAAAGAAAAGAAGCCCAGTTCAGTATAAATGCTGAACTTCTGAGTTAAGTGTTGATATTTTTCTTAGTTTATGTTAGGTTATAATTTTTCTGAATTCTCAAAGGAGATGAATGCTATTGTGAGGTAGGATTGCTTGTCACGATGCTTGTGTTTTTTCTGCTCTCCCGTTTTGTGTAGGCTAAATATAAACAGAATTACTCCCCAGAGAAAAAGGTAGACAGAATGGCACCTTCATATTTTATGGACCTAAAGACCAGCACGTTATGTTAATAGCAAATTTGTTCAGAAGAGAAAAGAAGAGGGAAAAAATTGAACTGGCCCTCACCTAACTTGTTCTTCAGCTGCTTTTATATTTTTGTAATATTTGTTTGTTCTGTTGCTGTCTTGGTGCTTTTTAGCATCTGTAGACTGCAAAGCAAAATGTATTGTGCTCTAAGGCATCAGTTAGAGGCCAGCAGAGGTTGCTGCGTATTTAATTAAGCTAAACCTCTGGCTATCACATCTTCTAGAAAGGATGACAAGACTTAATCGAGGTTCTCGTGTTGTTTAATCAACATCTCAAAGATGATTTGGATAGAGATTGTCCTAGTTATTTGGTAAACCATGATGCCATGCTAAAACTGTTTGTACTTGCACCGGCGAAGCTAACGTGGTCAGGCTCCGCTACTTTTGATGGGCGCGACGGCCGACCTGGGCCAGGCCCCGAGTCACCCAGTTCAACCAGTTCACTCCAAATCTCTAGAGCGTAGACCATCATGGGCCTGGCTCAAGCCCGATCTAAAATCTTAACGAGCTTGAATCCGGCTTCTAAACATGGTTTACTTCTCTGCGTGATTTCGTCACAGGTTAAACTTGTCCAGCTCTAGTACCTTTTTGTGGTATCAAGCTCTACTGCCTCCTGTTTTTTTTGGCGAGGAGCTCTTATTAGACATAAAAATCCAACTTAAAATTCATAATTCTTCGATCGTGGTTTTGGCGAGAAGCTCTCTTCAAAATTTTAATTAAAATTTTATATATTTTTTAACTCCAGCGTTGCGTTTTTGGAGTACGGACCAATCTTGGACAGCAAAATCACAAAAATGTATAACGCGTGCATTCGCAAATTACTTGTCAGAGACGACTGTCATCCGATATCGATTCCTCTAGTACGAACACGCGGACGCGGTTCACTGTACTAGTGCTGGTTCCAAGATTGAACTCAAGGCACCAAGAACTAGTACGCTTTGTCAGTCGGAAGATTCTTCTAGAACTTTCTTGTACTCCCCCTCTACTAGTGATTGAGGGTTGGCTTAAATTCAACCCGAATTTTATTCCTCGCATTGATCAAATGTAATTTTTTTCTCCAAATGGTTAAAAATATCCCTCTAATCTACTGGCTAAGACTGGCGTCTACATCACTTCTGAACTATTTCATCGATTCAATAATTGCCGTGATTTAATTTATAGATTTTTACGCATGTCTTCCTAACATTTTTTTTAAATTACATAAACCTTTCGATATTTTTTTAAAATTATATATTTCTCTCCATATATTTTACTTTCTTACATGTATCTTCTTAGGGAGATTATATGTAAAGCAATTTTTTGATTATCTTGAATTAAAATTCCTTATACCTTTAAAAAATCACTTTTATTTTTTTTATTTTATTTAATTATATATTAATTATATTTAATCTATTAACTCCTCCAATACCAAGTAGGAAGGAGATTGGCAAATCGGAAAAAAAAAATTTATAAGATGAAAAATATAAAATATTATTAGTCTTGACAAACATTTAAACATATTAAATATAATGAATATATAAATAAATAAAATAAAAGCTAAAATATTTTTTGATAAATAAAAGTAATCTTAATTCTAAATGATTAAGAAATTTCTTTACAGGTATTTTTTATAAAAATTTAAAATCATGGGAAAAAAATAATTTTAAAGAATAAAATGAGGTATATATATAATTAGAAAAAATTTTAAGAAGGTATATGAAAAAAATTCAAATTTTATATAATTATATTTAAATTTGAAGTTTTTTTTTTGGCAATAACTGAATAGGAGGTATCCAAATGGTGTGACTTAACTAACGGATGCACCTCCGAGTCACGAAAGGAGCAACAGTGTGCTCCCTCGTGCATCAATCGCCATGCGGTTTCGGATCTCGAGGCAAAAAGCCGTCAATACGTTTCTCGACCGTATATTTGTACTTCAATTGGGCGCTAAAATCTTTTTATCTTACATTGCGCGCAAGCATTCACTTTATTCTATTTTAAAATTTAAATAAACTATATATATCTAGTTGGTCTGAGGCGGCAACCAGCTATTTGTCCTTTCCTAGATAGCCCCCGACTCCAAAACCAAACCCGAGCAATTTGCCACCTGACGGACAAGGCCATTTTGGTCAATTCATGACCCTAGCCCACGGTTCACCAGAGATAGCTAGCACCACCATCCCTCCCGCCAATCTACTTTTCCTTTAATTTTTTAAATTTACTCATATGAACCTAGCGATTCTCCATCGTTGATCCAAAACCGTGCGGTGGAGAACCAATCATTTTACCTTTTATATCGACTTTAGATGTCACTTTTTTTTCCTTTTAACCATCTTTTCCACAACAAATCCCACCAACTCCTTCGACAAAGCGTTGAATTCATGCCCTAATCTCATAATTTTAAGAACTCGAACGGAAAGAGAGAGAAAACAGAAAGAGGAGGAAGGAGAGATTCGTACCTCGTAGGAGATCCAAATGCGGACCTCGTCGGCGTCGATCGGGGGCAGCTCCCGCCCCTCAGGCCATCGCCGGATCGCCGATTTCCTTGCAGAGGACCAGGACTCAGGCGACGAACTTGACCTTGAGCTTGAGCTCTCCACACCCGTCTTCCTTTCCGCCTCCAGCGGCTCCGCCGACCTTGTCGAAGTCATGCTCGAGCTCGACCCGGACTCCCTACACGTCCGCAGCGTCGCGACCCTCCCCGCCTCGGACCCCGCCGGAACCCTTAGCCGCAGCTCCTCCACCGCCTCCCGGATCCGCCGCAAATTCTCCTGGCTCCGATCTGCCTCCATTTCTTCCGGCAGCGGCGACGACCTAGCCGGTGTCTGCCCGGCGCGGGAGGCGCGGCGAGCCCAGGCGAGGCTCGCCCGCATGAGATCTGATGCCCAGCGAGCGCTGAAGGGGCTGCGCTTCATCAGCCGCGCAAGCGGCGGCGGCGAGCTCTGGCGGCGTGTGGAGGAGCGTTTCGCCGCGCTCTCCCAGGACGGGCTTCTCGATCGGAATGATTTCGGGGAATGCATCGGTATTTGTACTTCTCTTCTCAGTTCCTTCTTCTTCTCTGTCTCGCCTATTGGATCTGAAGTTTAACGGAATTCAGGAATGGCGGATTCGAAGGAGTTCGCGACGGGGATCTTCGACGCGTTGGCGCGAAGACGGCGACAGAATTTGCAGCGAATTAACAGGGAAGAATTATACGATTTTTGGCTACAAATTACCGATCAGAGTTTCGACGCCCGCCTCCAGATTTTTTTCGACATGTATTTTTCAATCTTTTTGCCGCCATTTTTCCACTTCTTTTATAAAAAAAATATAATCATTATTTTCTTTCTCAGGGCGGATACGAACGAGGACGGGCGAATCACGAGGGAGGAGGTGCAGGAGGTGAGATTGATGCCTCGGGATTTGGATTTGGTGGCTATTTCGTGGTTTTGGCGAATTCTGAGGGTATTTTTTTTGGTGTAGCTCATAATTCTGAGTGCGTCGGCGAACAAGCTGTCGAAGCTGAAGGAGCAGGCCGCGGAGTACGCTGCGCTCATCATGGAAGAGCTCGACCCCGAAGACCTCGGTTTCATTGAGGTTGCATTTACCATTTTGCTCTTGATTCAAAAATCAAATAGCAATTTTTGCCATCTGTAAACGTGTCGGTATCTGATTGGCGGCTTTTTTTTTTTTTTTTGGTTGTTTACTTGATAGTTATGGCAGCTGGAGGAACTGCTGCTGCAGCGCGACAGGTACATGAACTACAGCCGGCCACTGAGCACGGCGAGCGGCGCCGCAAGCGCCTGGAGCCAGGGGCTCGGGCCGAGCCGGTCGTTGAAAAGAGGATGTAATTTCAGGAAGGCGGTGTTGGAGGCGGAGCTGGCCGCGGGGGAGGGGTGGCGGCGGGCGTGGGTGGTGGCACTTTGGGCCTCGACCATGGCAGTGCTGTTTGCGGCGAAGTTCGTGCAGTACAGGCGGCGGGCCGCCTTTGAGGTGATGGGGTACTGTCTTCCGACGGCCAAGGGCGCCGCCGAGACCCTGAAGCTGAACATGGCTCTCGTGCTGTTGCCAGTTTGCCGGAACACGCTGACGTGGCTCCGGTCAACTCGGGCTCGGCTTTTTGTGCCCTTCGACGATAACATCAGCTTTCATAAGGTCGTGCCTTTGTTACGTCAGCATTCCATTATTTTAGCTTTTGTCATTTATTTTAGGGGGCTTTTGCAAATAACTCCCAATTTTTGATCTATTCACAAACTCGTCCATGATTGAGCCCCTGACGACGTGTCATTAAAAGAAATGATTAATATACTTCTGGTTGTCAGGGATTTTGGAATAACACATTTGGGGATTGTTGCATTTTTGATAATTTTATCTCCTTTGATCCCAAAAATGATTTTTGAGCAACTTTTCTGCAAAAAATCTTCTCAATTTATTTCTGCAAGTTTTTTTTTTCATTTCATGTGTTTTTTTATTTTATTTTTTGTAAAATCCTTGGAACACGATTACTTATTGCCCATGCCTTGCGAAATACTGGTGTTTGGCGCGTTATCCTCGTCGTTAGCCTCCCTCATTACCGAAAAAGTTCTCCCATTTATGTTTTTTTTCTTTTGTATGTTGGGCATGTGGCCAAAATACCGGGTTCTCCTGCAATACTTGCAATTTAATTTTTTCAGGGGTCTAACTGCAAATAAGAATTAGAAAGTCGAAAATTTGCTTGAATTAGTTCGCCTTTTAACGGTGCAGATGATAGCGGCCGCCATCGTGATCGGCGTTATGGTACACGCAGGGGCGCATCTGGCATGCGACTTCCCGCGAGTGATTGGAGCCTCGCCGGAGAAGTACTCCATCGTCGCCCGGGACTTCGGGTTGCAGAAGCCGACGTATATTAGTCTGCTCACTGGCAAAGAGGGAGTCACAGGGATTGCCATGGTGGTGCTCATGGCCATATCCTTCACCCTCGCCACCCACCAGTTCAGAAAGAATGGAGCGCGGCTGCCGTACCCCCTCAACAAGCTCACTGGGTTCAATGCTTTCTGGTACTCTCACCACCTCCTCGCCGTCGTCTACGGGCTGCTGCTCGTCCATGGTTACTTCATGTTCCTCGTTCACAAGTGGTATCAGAGATCGGTAAGCCTCCTCGCGCTATCTTTTTGTCATGGGGAATTAGTTTGTGCTCCTGAAGCACGGGCGATATGGTTGACCCTCAAGGTCAATCATTATCTCAACTAGACCAAGCCAATTCAAACTTTTGAGTGTCTTTCTGGAGGAAAAACACTTATATTCCATAATTCAAAAAAGAAAAATAGTTAGTTTTAAATTCGATTTTATGATTAATTTTGAACGGTTTATTGAAAATAGTAGAGGAATATTTTAATGTAATGCTGTCTTCATGCTTAGTATAATTTTTTTTTCAGAAATCATTAGAAAATCTAGCAACCGAAGGTACAGCTAGCGGCTTCTGACTTTGGGGGTTAGACACGGTATCACGCTAACTAATTAATTAAAAGGGATCTTAGTTTTCCAGATAATATTCCTGTTTTACCGACCTCTCGCATGTGGAGGATGCGGACGCCACTCGTTTTATACATTATTAGCAATAAGAATATATATCAAAGTACTAAAAGTCTTGATTTTCTTTTATTTTTGAGGTTCAATTTTTAATTTTCCAACAGCCCTAGTTCAATAATATGTGTGTTGTAGGTAGTAGGTCACTCATATATTATGTCATTCTGAAGTTAGTTTAAGGGCCAATGCATTCTTTTAAATGATTGGAAATTTTAAAAAAAAATTAGAGTTGAATTGGATTAAATAGTTGACAAGTTTCAAATACTTATATTTGATTGGGGATTTCTACAAAAATGTATTGATATTGTTTATTTGTTTTTTATCTTCTGAAAATTTACTTGCAGTAAATCTTCTGACTCAGCAAATTGGTGATTTTGCTTCTTTTTTTTTTTTGTTAACAGACGTGGATGTATATATCAGTTCCATTGTTGCTTTATACAGGCGAGCGGATTCTCCGAACTTTTCGTTCCAAGGCATACTCTGTCAAGATTCTGAAGGTATTTGATAGGAAATCTATTTGTTTGCTAAAATAATGAACAATCGAATTCACAAATTTGTATGCATTTTTGAAAATCATCACACATTTGATTGGATTATTACTCGCGATTCTGAATTTAACATATTTCCACCTTGTCAATGCCCTTTTTTTTGCTGAAATACAAGCTCTTTTGATTCAGGTTTTACTACTACCAGGAAGCGTCTTGACTATAACAATGTCAAAGCCACACGGATTTCGGTACAAAAGTGGGCAATATTTGTTCTTGCAATGCCCAACAATCTCGCCATTCGAATGGTTTGTCTCTATGCCTATATTTCTTGAAATGAAGTTGAGAGAAAATAAAATTATTAACTTTTTTCCTACTGAATTGAAATGAAAAGGCACCCATTCTCCATCACTTCTGCACCAGGGGATGACCATCTCAGTGTTCATATCCGAACGACTGGAGATTGGACCCAGGAACTCAAGCGCACATTCATGGAGAACTGCCAATCCCCTCCCATTCAAGGAAAAGCAAAACTCAGTACCTTCTTCTCGTCAGAGAGGAAACGGTAAACGTTGTATTCAGTTCTGAACATAAAAACTACCTATAGTTCACGTAGGAAATGCTACTTCATTGAACAATTATGTATTTGTTTGAAAACTTACATGCAGTTTGCCAAGATTACTTGTGGATGGCCCTTATGGTGCACCTGCACAAGACTACAGGAACTATGATGTCTTGCTTTTGGTTGGGCTTGGAATAGGAGCAACACCTTTCATCAGTATTCTCAGGGACCTCCTCAACAACATTAAAATGGCAGAAGAATTGATGGTATAGTTAATTCCACATTGACATTTAATCTTGTTTGCCTCTTTGAATATCATAAATGTTGTTTAAGCCTTAGATGTACATCTTTTTCTGGTTTTTACCAGGATTCGACAACAGATACAAGCAGATCAGACGACAGCAACACTAGCTTCACCTTCTCGACATTCAGCGGCAGCAAGAAGAGAACACCAAGGACCACCAGTGCTCACTTCTACTGGGTCACAAGGGAAGCTGGATCCTTTGAATGGTTCAAAGGAGTCATGGATGAAGTAGCTGAAATGGATAACAAGGTGATCCTCTATAATTTCTTTTTTTACTTTTTCCAGTAGTAAATCCTCTACGACTTTATTCCTCCAAAATAGAAAGACTAACAATGTTTGCGACCAAAACAGGGTGTTATAGAGATGCACAACTACTTGACGAGTGTTTATGAAGAAGGGGATGCAAGGACGACGCTTCTTGCTATGGTCCAAGCTCTGAATCACGCCAAACACGGCGTCGACATCGTGTCAGGCACTCGGGTATCAGTCTCCTTCTCACTCAAATTTCTTGGTCGGTTGTCCATAAAATTTTTATCTAAAACTGACTGCTGAGTTCATCATTGGACAGGTAAGAACACACTTTGCAAGACCAAAATGGAATGAAGTGTTCGCAAGAATATCTTCAAAGCATCCAGGTGCCACAGTAGGTAGAGAAATTACACCAACCATTGAACTCCTTTTCCAACATGATGTACACGTGGTCTTCTTGCAATGTAATCAAAGCTCACCCATTGTTAACATTCCACCTAAACCACATCAGACCTCTTTTGACACTGATATCAGGAAAGCCAATCAAATGGATGAGCAGTCTCATGAAATTACTGCAACAGCAACGAGGGAAACCTAACCAAAACTAATCAGTCATCTACTTTTCATTCTTCCGATAATTCAAAAAAGGAAGAAAAAACACTTAATTTGTGCAATTGTGATTTGATTAATCTTATGGACTCCGGTTGTGATGTAGGTGTTTTTTACTGTGGCACGCCAGTGTTAGCAAAGGAGCTAAGGAGATTATCACATGAATCAAGCCACAAGACTTCCACACGATTCCACTTCCACAAAGAGTACTTCTGAGCAGCAATGGAGAGCAAGGAGGTCAAAATTTTGTGCAATTTCATATAGGACATACATATATAAATACATTCCCATATGTAAGTAAACGTTTATAGATCATATTATATCATTTAAGAGAGTTAGTTAGAGATATTGAGTCCTTGACAACATAATGGAACCATTTTTTGACAATTACACATGTAAAATCGTGACAATCCAATGATGCAGAAGAATAATATACTGCAATAAAGAAATGGATTGATCTTTTTCTCTGAGAATTTTGTTTCTCTTTAAATTTATTTGTTGTTCTTCAATTCTTTTTCTCTTCATTATATCAAATTTCTCTTTTCACAAAAATCAGATATTCCAGGGATCAACAGGTAATTCCTCGAGATAACACCTAACAAAGTATTAGAATCTACAGCATATTATTTTCCTGGTAATAATTGGTTGACTTAAACACCAATAATTCCCAGATTGTTTTTAATATTCCATGTGGAATTCAGAAAATAAAGTTTGGAAGATTGCAACAACTCACCAAACTCAACCACTCATTCTCTAATGTAACAGATCATTAATTGCAATTTGCCTTTTCATAAAAATAAAATAAAGCTGACAGAAGAATGCTGCATTATGGAAAGCAAGAATCTTTGACAAGAAATTGGATTCATTTCTATTTTATATGTATTTATACTGATCAAAATGTATCAGATCCTCTCCAAGACTCTACAAACAAAAAAAACTTCCATAATTGACGGCCTATTTTGCATATAAAGAACCTAAGCTTGTGAAAAAGTCAACGAACACTACAAGAAAAAAGACATTGTCAACATTTTAGAAACGTTGGTAATAATGTTGTCAAAGCGCCGTCAAAAGTAGCTTCTAAAAAATTATCTGCTACAAAAACGTCGACAATAAATTTTTTCAATATTTTTTACGACGCTTAAAAGAGCCAATAATTTTATTTTTTAAGATTTTAGGGTCTAGATTAATTTGATTTAGACACATATACGATTAAAATTATTGACACTTTTGACAAAATGTAACTATATTTGCATTAAAATTAAAGTAACAAACTCTAATTTTTTTATGAGAAATATAATTTTTTTTTCTATTTATCATAATTATCATGATAAGACATTATTTTTCACTAAAATAGGGAGAAAAATAGTATAAAAAGCATGATATAATTCCAAATTCTAAAGATCTAACTATGTTAATAGAATACCAACCTCCTTTCCAACAGTCAAAATCATTGTAATTCCACATGCTTCCCATTCCTCCCCCTCGGGTTATAATAAACCAATTGACATGAACGAGTACAAATGTTGCTGCCAACATACTCAACCTCCACAATCATGCTCTTAACATTAAGTGCTGACAATTAGTATAGCTTAAACAGAAAAATAACATTTTTGATGAGAGGATTCTTCTTTCCATCAGCTTCATTTCGTATTTTAGTGTTTAAGCATTGGGATCAGTTACGTAGACTACAGTTTTTAAGTTTCGAGTTCAACACCGAATTCAATATGATAAAAATTAATTTTGTTTCGGTTTTGGTTCAACTATTTTTAATTTTTTCCTATATTTTTACTTTAAATTTAAAAATACTATAAAATTTATTTGCAAATGTGAAAAAAAAAATTATACACACATATTTTTTAAAATTATTACGTATATCATTTTTTAGGTAAAAATTGCCTAAAATATCAAAAGAATAAACTGTAAAATCCAAAATTTGAACTTGGCTCACTATAAATAAGACCGAAAAACTTAACCATCTAATCTAATTTGACTTAATAAAACATATAAATTTAAATAAAATATAGTTTAAATCTGAAACTAAATTTTAGTATGAAATGTTGTAGGTTTGATCGAAATCGAAAAACTTAGCCCTCATGCATGACATAGATCATGTGCATTTGTACAGTAAGCCCTTAATCTAGTTTTACCTATTTGCATAATATGGCATGATTTCGTATAACGGAAGTGGATATTCACGTTAAAACATGAATATAGTGGCATATTAAGAGTTCAAATTTACAATTGTCCGCAATTAAGAGGATCAATCAAGTAGTTATACTCGTTCTTTTTTCAAGATAGCTCACAAATTCGATGTGTGGAATAATAGAAGACATAAGCTTAACCTTGATCGTGGATGAATTACTCAGTAATAACTAACATTGTGAAAACCAAATTTTTGGACTAATTTGAAAAACTTATTTTGCTTGAGAGGGGTTTTGTAAAAGTGTTTTCAAACCCCGTCAACCTAGGGTTTTAAATCTCGTCCCAAATCGAAACATTTCGGTTTCGATCAGTTGTGAAACGTTTCGCTAAATTTAGTTTCAATTTTTTCTATATTAGTTCTATCCTCGCGCTGGCAAGCTCGTGCTGGCAAACTCACGCCCGCGCTCTTACCGGTGAGCATTGCCCCCAGCCACGTGGGCGTGCACCAGCGCTTACACCCTTGCAGGCATCACGTCTCGCCAGCCTGTGGAATTGGTTACCGAGCAAACAGTATAGCCTGAGAACTATTCACATATATGGATTTTGGTAGAAAACTGTTCACGTGCATACATTTTATTCAAAATATAATTAATAAATAAAAAAATTTTGGTCGAAACCAAAATAAAAATGATTTTTTTGACCAAAACTCGTAGATTTTTTATGAGTGTCGAAATTGTTTTTAAAATTGAAACTTAAAATAAAATCAGGTAAATATTTATAGGTAAATTTTTTTTTATTGAATTAAATATAATTATTATCTCTAAATTTAAAGATTGACCTACCCATTAAGTAATTAACTATAAAAATTAATTAAAATTAATTAAACTTATATTTATTATTATAATAAAATTATTAATAATTTTTTGAAAAAATTTAAAAATTTTATCATATTTTTAATTTGAAGTCAAAATACAGTTAAAATATAATAAAATTCTAATCAATACATAATTAATAATTAAAAAAATATTTTTACCGAAACCAAAATAACCGAAACTGAGATAGAAACAACTGAATAATTTAATTTTATTGAATGTTGAAACTAAAACCGAAATCAAAATTTAAAATCTTACCTTAACTTGATGTTGTCTCTGCCCCCTCACGCGACTTTCCTGCGAACAGAGAGCAGGGGCGTGACGCTAGGGCTTCGCGGAGAAGGGTTTCATGGCGACGAGAGGCGGGCGGAGGTCGCAGAACTCATCACAAGACAGAGAAAATATCCATATTCTCTATTCACCTATGTCCTTCAAGTTGGGAGCTACGCAATTGAAGTATTTTTCTTCTTTTTTCTTCCATTTTCGGCGAGTCATTGATTCGGTTTGGAACTAAAATTTATAAAACTAAATCGAGTTGTGTTTTCAAAATGATTAGTTTTGCCTATTTTTAATTGGACTTGATGCTAAAATGAGAATGTTTTTGTGTTATATTTTTGTCTAATTTTATTTTATTTTTGAAATTGTAGAAAAATCATGAGTTAGAGTTTAATTATTTATGTTATCAATTTTGATTAGAAATTATTATGGCCTTCCACATGATATCAAAATAAGTTTCTGTATTTTTAACCAAATTGTGTGTAATATTTTGTAAAATGTGTTCAAATAAGTTCAAGGAGTTAATCATACTAGTAATTAAATCAATATTATTAGATAATGTGGTTTTGTGATTCTCGATGTAAATATTTTATTTTACTTCTATGGTTTAGATTCGAACGATGGAGATTTGATTTATTTTCTTTGTATTTGTCATAATATTTTTGTCACATAAGTAAATGAATTTTATTTTTTATGATTATTAAGCTTTGATATATTATATTTATTTTAAATAAATTTTCGACGTATGGAACTTAGAAACAAAATATATATATATAAACTTATAAAATAATTATTAGATCTTGTTATATACTTGTATTCATTCACATTTTATTAGTAAAAAGTTATACATGTGTTATTGATAATGACTTTTGCATGTGAATATCTAGTGAATTATTATGTTTTACTGATTTTTGATTGTGTTATCTCTCTTTGACACTTGTTATAACCCTATCATTAGGGCTAAAAGAAAATTATGTCGATATATATATGTTTATCATGAAAAATTCATTTTGTCGTCATCCATAAATATTATATTAGTGGCATATTCATATTATGGTCCTTTTTGTGATACTCTTGATTTGTGATTCGACAACTAATTTCAAGTGTACTAATTTATTCGTAATTCGAATTAATAATTGTGTGTATGCTTCTATTTTATGCAGGAGACGTTAGTTTTATTGATTTTATCTTGTCTTGCATTTTTTTTTAGAAAAAGAAACTTGTTTTAAGACCTTATGTGTCACTTGTTGACCTTGAATATAAGTTCATGTGTTGTAGATTTTTGATATTTTAGACATTGTTTAATTCTATTGTAGATGAGTTCTTAAAAATCTTACTTTATTTTAAAATATTGATTTAATATAAAATCACTCATTTTTTTTGTTAATTCTAATTTTAAATATTAGCTCAAGGAAAGCAATGTGTGACATTTTACTGCGTTACTTCTAGTCTTTATTCATATTACATTTAGAAGTGATTAACTATAAATTTAATTATTGATTTTTTAGATTTTGAAGTCTAGAAGAGGCTTGTATTTTTTAACTCTTTGAAATATTGTGATTTATCAAGACATTCTTGAATTGTTGATCTGTTATTCCCAACTCCGGGTCTTAGAGTCCGTTTGGTTCGATTCCGGATTTAGGAATCGTGGAATCGTGGGAATTGAGTAATTTCGGAGAATTGAAGGAATCGAAGGAATTAGATAATTACAGTATTTGGATGAGTATTTATTGTAGGAAATTAGGAACTGGTCAATTCCTAAATTCTAAATTCCGTTGTTCGGTTGACAAATGAAATTAATCAATTCCATAAATTATTAAATTCTTGTGTTTGGTTGACGTAGGAAATTGAGAATTAGCATATTACACAAAATATTAATTTATATATAAATTAATACAGAAATATAATAAACTTAATTTAAAAATTTGTAATTATAGAAATATATGTTAACTAATTATTATTATTTAATATAATATTATTATTTTCATGTAAATTAAATTTTTTTTAAAAATAGTTTTTTATCATATTTTATTTATAAATAATTAGAAAAATAAAATAATGTTATTATTAAATATATAAAAATAATTAAAAATAATAAATATTTTACAAAGGTCAAAAAAGGCAGACTATGTAAGTAACTTATTATAATCAATTACAGATTTATTTAATATACTTTTGTTATTATCTTCTAAAATAATTTTTAATAAACATAGAAAATATATACTTATTTTTTTGAAAATAATTAATATTTAAGTAATTTGAGTAATAAAATAATTTTAATTTTAAAATTATTGAAATTATTTTAAAAATTAATAAGATTTTACAAAAAGACCCAAAAATGAAGGGACTTCAGTTTCACTATATGTACAAATATTATGATAAATATTACAATGATTTGTATCTACTACAGAGACAACTTAATATATTAGAAAAGACATCTTAGCAGGTTAATACAAAAGTCCGCTCAAAAGATGGTTAAATACATAGTTTAACTTAACAGGTTATTACAAAATATATAACTACATACTTATATCATCCATAAACTCCTGAAGCCACTCAATTCTGTCCTCATCATTCATACCATCAACAAATGTCATGTCATCAACCTCGTCCTCATGTAAACGCCTACATGCAAATTTCAGAAAGGACTTACTAAATCGTTCCTTCTTGAACTTCATCAAAGTTGGATACACGGCTTTCTTCTAAGAATCCTTTTCAGCTATTTGAAGGGAGGATGCAACTTGACGCATGCTGATCATCAACTCTTCCAAACATCATTAAGACCCAAAGCAAAAGCCATAATTGTGTGCACCAAGAAAGACTTTTAAGCTGATGCTGCCATGAAAATAGTAAGAGCTTTGTTGATGATTAAAGTGTAAGAAGCTCCAATAGATATGATTGAAGTGTAAGAATGAACTTTTTTTTGAAGGTTGTAGAAAGTAATGTAGTGGAAAAGATATTGTCCTATATCAAAATTTAAAGAAAAACATTCACATAAAAAATGCAAAAAAAGAACAAGGAACTGGTAGATCTTAATCTTAAAACAAAATTATGTGTCAAAGCACCACCTGCAAATATCGGACAACAGTGCTAGTATAGTCACAGCTCACTGTTGGACATGCTTTCGGATTCTTTTAGCAGCAAAACCATCTCCATAAGCTTTATCAAGAATATCATATGACATAAATTACCAGAAAAGGGCATATAACTGTGAAACTGTGATAGTAAAAGATGTTCTTCATTCCATAAAACATAAACCATAGGCATTTTCTTGTGAATGACCATGTCACTGAAGAAATGACCATGTATTTAGGAAAAGCCAAATTCTCCACTAGAAAAAAGGTTGCTGCTTCACTAAAACAGCATCAGAGAGCATGGTTCTTCGAGAAATGGAAGGTATTCCAACATTCCTAATAAAAGAGCCAATGAGGAATGAATTCTACAAGGAGTCATATCATATTGCAGATTTACAGAGAACATAACTAAAATCATCAGCTTCATTGCCCTTCTCCATTAACTATGTTTTCATTAACAGTTTCAAATCCTTTTCATCCCTGACCTCACAAGTATTTGAACACATATCAGAATTCCACTTTTACTAGAAATGTCTATACATTAAGGTACCCATCTTACTTAAATTACCAAAATTATCACCATCCAGAAGGGCTTGTTTGAACTGGTACGTATGGAATATCCAGCAAGCTCTTTATAGTTTTATTCTAACCCTTGTCCTGAAGATTTAGCCACTAATGACTGCAGCTTCCTCATTTTTTTTGAATATCAAAGAAGAGATCAAAGTATGAGAATACATGATGTATGGGTTCAAGATATAAAAATCATGGATAATGTAGTGTCCAACAATGATTGCTAAAAGGGCAAAGAACTGCCTGGTATAGAATACATTCTTTCATATTGCTAATGTAACTGCAGAAGTCTCATTGATTTGTAACCATGCAAAGAAGTTATGAATTGGAGATCCATTGAGTATATTAGATATCTCACAGAACATCATGTCATTCAGAAGTGAACACTTCATCGAGCCTCTAGATCAAAGGAAGCTTTATTTTGAGTCTATAAGATCAAAGGGGTATTTTTTTTTTTTTTATTAGGCCATCTATGCTTTCATCACTAGAATTCCATCGGATAAAAGTATGTGGATTAAAATCACAATCCACAAAACATCTCAAAACACCTAGTACATTAGGTTTCTTGCCCTTCGCTAAATTCAATCCCCATCACCACTACCATTCTCTCATTTATGTATGCCCATCAAGATGGCGCCTTTCTGTGACACAAACGATAAATTGTTCTAAAAAGATACTAGACATAACAAAATCTCACCTTTACTCGATTCTACGGACAATAACTCCGACTTTAACCACAATACAAATTCTGACGGAGAGATAACTTACAATCGTAAGGTGCAGGGTGCCGATGCGGATGTGGGTGTTCGTGCGGAAAATTCGTGGACGAAGCCGAGGGATGCAGCATTAGGCCGCCCCTTTGGAAATCCCCACCTTGCGGCTGCTGCTGCTACTGCTCGGTATACATCATCTTCTCCACCTGCAAAATCCAATATCCTTAATCTTCAGGAGAGGAAGCCGAGAAGACAAGCTGAAGGAGAGAATCGATGGAGCTTTCTTGCGGAGCTATGCCTGTGTCTTTGGAGAGAGGGAGCGGGTAGAAACGAGAAATCGGAACGGGAATTTTCGGTCAATTTGGGTCTTATAAATCCCCACAAATCCCTCAAAATACAACCAAATCAACCACGAAAACTACCAATTCCTCCCCAGATTTCCCACATCGCCGCCGATTCCAGCTCAAACTCGCGCAAAACCCCAAACACAAAAACCAACAACGAGAATTCGTGATAGGAGCGCTCACCTGCCGTCAAGCGCAGCGATTCGATCTTGGGTTCCGCCGCTGGTCGGGGCGTAGTCGGGGCAGCGGTCGGGGTGCTGGAGCAGCTCACGTGCTCGATTGACCTCGGCTGGCTGGAATCGTGGGAAAACAGAGAAAAGTGCAGGGAAATCACGGGGAAAACAGAGAAAAGCACGGCTGATTCCGGGGGAAAACCGCGTTTTCCTCTGGTTTTACCCGGGAAAAAAAAAAAGGGGAATCGAGAGCGGCTGGAATTGGGGATTTCCTCTATTCCGATTTTTGAGAATCAAAATAAATACGGAAACGGAGAGAATTGACTCTCAATTCTTTCTATTCGATTTTAAATTCTGAAAATAAAAATAAACACGCCCTTAAAAACTAAAGTCTGATAGACATTATATATATTACATAATATTATAAAATCAATAAATATGTATTTATAATATTTTCTTCAATTTTTCCCTGTTCCCCCTGTTCCACGAGCTTAGAGAAAATTTTGGCCACGTTCACAACTCGGTCCTCAAATTATTTACCGTTCTGGAAAATGTTTGGAGTCCAATTGGACCTACTCTCATTCTATGCATCCAAACCGGGATTGACAACAAGAAAACAAACTATGTTACAAACTTTTTGTGTCCATAAGTATGTAATTATCTTACCCTACAGGGGGTAATTCATAAAAAACAGAATGTGGCTTGCCTTGTGGGAGCGGGTCGACTGCGCGGTAAACGTAGTAGTTCTAAAATAATTAGATTAATTACATATAATTTCTTAAATTATTATCAAATTATATAATAAAAATTACATATCATTTTTTAAAATTTTATTATATTATATATTTTTTATCTAAACTTAAAAAAAATACATATTCTCTTTAAATTGGGTACATTGTAAAAATTTTTAAAATATATATTTACGCTTAAAATAAAAAATATTTGAAAATTTATCAATTGGTATAATTTAGGGTATGCTTGGATAGCTCTGAAGTAGTAAAATAGTAGAACTGCTTCAAAGTGGAAAATGATAGAAGTGAAAAAGTATGATTTGGATCGTTTGATAAATTTTAATATGAAAAATAAAAAAAGTGATAATTTCATGAAACTCGTGACTTCGATCATTTGAATATATTGATACATGAAAATAAAAAAGTTATTTAGTAGTTATATTAATTAAAAATATATTATTTATTAATAAATTAAAAAAATATAATAAAATTAGAAAATTAATATATTTTAACATAATGATCAAATTAATGAAATGATAAAATTAAAAATTGATAAAATAAAATAATTTAAAGTTTCTTTTTGCAAATATAACTCTAAAGAAGTCTTATATATGCACCCTTAAAACTAAGAAGATAATACATTTTCAATAATGATCAACTTCATGTAATTATAAATTTTCTAATTAATTAACTAAAACAATGGGAGATTTTTTTACAAATATATCCTTAAAAATAAAAATTTCTTATAAATATATTCCCAGAATTAATAAATTAACATATTCAACATAATTATCAACTAGATAAAATAATTATTTTAAAATTAATAAATTAAAATCAATTAAGATATTTTTGTAAATATATCCGTGAAAATTTAAAAATTTTTACAAAAACGCGCCAAATAAATCACATATGAGGATTTTTTTAAAAAAAAAGATCGACGATTATTTTTTAAAACTTCAAATGACTATTTTTAAAGTCTCTAATAATTTTTGTTTGCAAACACAATGGATAGTTTTTTTGAAAAACTCAACAATCTGTTTTTTAACATAATAAAAGAGAAGTATGTGATGGGGAACAAAGTAAAAAATAATCAGCCAAGTGTGAATTCAAGTTTTCAAAATCATGTTTCAAAAGAAACTAATCTATCGAGATGTGAGCACAATCAACCTTGAAGAGTATAGACTTTAGACAAGGTTGGAAGTAAAGACGGGAGATTTTATCAATATCCTTTATAAGAAGTATGCAATTCATTGATGAATTAAATTCTGCTACCTACGAAATTTAGTCATTTATGCTTGACATTTTATGAATTTTTTAGCCTAATGATTGATGTCATTGTGTATTTTTTTTCAATAGATTGATGACTATCATTACTCGTTCATCGACCTAAAATACCAAATCAAGTCTTTTAAGGATGAAAGAAAAAACATGTTACTAAAGTAAAACAAAATATTATTTCAAATAAGATTGATGCTTGTAGCATACTTAGTGCTAGCATAAAATTATTTATGTAATATAAACAAGCTTTGCCTATGCAAAGATGTAATAAGTTGCATAACTTTGTTTTAAAACTCCTATTACCTATGTGTGTATCATATTCAAGTAAGTAATGAATTAATTAATATTTTTACAAACATTCCATGAAAATTTAGCATGAATCTATCTTAAAATTAACAAAAAAAGTTGAGCATTTCCTGCGATAACATCACGAATAACATACATAAATATCGTGAAATCTAACTTGATGCAATTGGCAAAGATTTAATTGAATATCGACACACATTCATCCAAAATACTAATCAATCATAATACATATACATCAATTATAAGGCATCTATTTGACCACATAAACACATATATTGTAATATTAATAAGTCACAGTACATAAATATTAATTACATGGCACACATTTGACCTTATAAATACAAATGCCCTGAGATTAATCGATTATAGTACATAAACATCAGTTACAATACACACATCAATGAAGAAAGTGCACATTAACAGTTTTAAATATGTGGCACACGTAGATACAAGTAAGAAGGATATTTACAAGTAAACATCAAAGCATGCAAAAATGGCAATTGCCCATACATCAAAATATCTACAAGTAATCATCAAAACCCGCAAACAATCATCAAAATAGTTACTAAAAATCATCAAAGGACCAATAAAATGTAGTCCAATATCAGCAGAGTAACCTAGTCTAAAAATCTAGTGAAAAACCTATGAAAGTAGTCTAACCTAGGCTCTTGATCCATCTCCTTGATAGATGTCCTACCCTCAGCATCTCACCTATACAAGAGCTTGCAAGTATCCTCGAAAAGTAAAATAGAGAACTCTTCTCTCGAAAATTCATGACCATAGAGTATAGCTCATCCCTCCAATCCACAGGAGATTTACTTTTCTTCAATGCATTGGCAACATTGTTCATTATTGTAATCAAAATTTCTTGAAATGTATTCAATAGTTGTACATTTTGTGGTCCTTTTGTAATGGATAAAAGGACTAGGCACAAATTTGTCACAAGGGCCTCGAAATGGTGGGACTTCACAGATGTTAAGGTTATCTATATCATTAGTCAGAAACTCAAACTAAACATATTTGAGTTCTCACTATCCGGTATACTCATAGCTACATTTTCAATATTGAATCTTTGAGTAATGGTATGTGGCGAGAACCTAGTAGCCTAATCAGCGCCACAAATGATCACAAGTTGGTCATAATTGCATATTGATATGTTGATAATAGAAGCAAAGCCCTTGTAAGACTACATAAAAGATTGAAAACAAAAATTAGTATCCTTTAAATAATAAAAATTTTCAATTAAAAATTGCATATTCCTTACCAATATATAATCAGCAAGCATTTGTTCAGACACCATAATCATTTTCTTTTTCTCGTTCCAATCAACCTTACAGATTTTTTTTTATCATCTTTATCTTAACATATTTATCTTTCAATGCAAGATCATAATTCTCCATGTATTGCATAGTGATTCTCCAATCGAAAGCCTTATTTACTATTCAAGTATACTTAATGAATGCACTTTTTTTGAAGAATTGGTCTACTCGCATACCATTATTGGTTTGGTCCACCAAGAAATTAATTAATAAATCAAAGATTTGCTAAGACCAGAGCTATCTCTCTTACCCTTACCCTTCTTTTGACCATCCGATGTGGATCCAGATATATATTCAAGCAAAAAATCACTCAAATCAATAAAAAGTGCACCCCCCCCCCCCCCCCCCCCCCCCCCCCCACCTAACCAACTAAATCTATGGCCTTTAAGTATAATGACATATTTTATTAGCATAAATTATAAATACATGACGATTTGAGTCTAAAATAAATAATCAACAAAGTCATAAGTCATCCGTGAAATATAGAAGTAAAAATAACAAGTCATCCATGGCACATAAATGTCAAAAAGATTATAGGGATAATTACGGATAATCCCCCGTAATTACCCTCACCCCCCTCAAATTCGAAAATATTTACCCACACCCCCCCCACCCCCCCCCCGGATTGCTATTTAATCAAAATTTTGCCAAAAAATTCCGATTTTACCCCCGGTTATTTTACACATACACCCCTAGAAACTTATTTTTTTTATATTTAACCCTCCGGAATTCGGATTTTTGCAAATAACACCCCGAAATAACTCCGATTTACAAAAAAGTCCTCAAAATTTGAATTTTTGCAAATAAACCCCTGAAATTATTCCGATTTACAGAAAAGTCCCCGAAATTTGGATTTTTGCAAATAACACCCCGTCGCGCGGGCGAGAGCGGAGGAGGAGGCCGGCCGCGGGAGCGGAGGAGAAGGCCGGGCGGGCGGGAGCGGAGGCGGAGGCCGGGCGGGCGAGTGCCGAGGACAGACGACCTTGGCCTTGGCCGTCAGCACCCGCGTGCCGGCGCGCCGGCCTCGGCCTCCGTCCCCGGCACGCAGGGGCGGAACAGCCTCCGCCTCCGCCTCCTTCCCCGGTGCGCGGGCGCAGATTTTTGCAAATAACACCCCGAAATTATTCAAATTTACAAAAATATCCCCGAAATTTGGTTTTTGCATATAACACCCCGAAATTATTCCGAATTACAAAAAAGTCCAGAACTTTCTTATAAAACCCTCTTCAACCTGTAGCCCTAAACGCATCTGCGCCGCCACCGCTGCTCTGCTCTGCCACTGCCACCGTCGGTCCCTGCGCAGCTGCTGCCGTCGCTGCCCCGCCGGCTAGCCGTCGCCGTCCGCTCGCTCGCTGCCCCACTAGCCGTCGCCGTCCGCTCGTTGCTCTGCGCCGCGTCCCCCACGACGTCGCCGTCGCCGTCTGCCCTCGCGTCGTTGCTGCCCCGCCGGCAAGAACACCGCCGTCTCGTCGCTGCCGCCCTCCTCGTCCTCGGTAAACCACCATCTTGTTCTTCGTTGCTGCCCTGCCTCCACCTTCCTCCGCCGTTCCCTCGCGCCGTTGCTGCCCCGCCTCCACCTCCTCCCCGCTCGACGGCCTCAGACCCATCCACCACTCCCGTCCCTGCCCCTGCTCCCAGACGGGCTCCGACACCCCCGCCCCTGTCCCCGCCCCTGCCCCTGCCCCTAGACGGGCTCCGACACCCCCCGCCCCTCCCCTTTGCCTAACTGCCGCTCCCCCCCCCACCCCACCCCCGCCTGCCACCCCGCCCGTTTTGCCCACCACTCCCAACCCCCACCCCCCTTTCCACGAGCCACCTACAATTTTTTTTATCTATTTTTTATATCTAATTTTTGATATTGTGTATTTACAGATGGCTGATTCAGAGAATCTTTTATGATTAGTGCTTCGTTATGGAGGATATTGGAAGGAAGTGAAACATACTCAAAGAAGAAAATATGTATTTGGTAGACAGAAATCTTTACTTGTTGATATAATAAAATACACATTTGCAAAATTATGAACTGAAGCTTGTAAATTGGTCGAAGCAAGGACAAATGAGTTACTTGTGATCAAATATTTATATCCAAACAGCAGTCCTCTAATTTATATGTCAATCAACAGTGAACTCTCTAGCTGCTATTGATATCTGATTACTGATTAGACTATATTGTTCTAGCAAGCTGCAAGCTTCTATTATTGTTCTGGCAGGCTATATGTTATAAAATCTCATGAATGATTGTCATTAATTAGGAAGTGGCTTTCTTTATAAATAAGTCCAAATTTTATTTATTTTATAAGTAAATTTTATAAATAAATCATCGAAGGTTTCAAAACTTAAAATTTAAAATTATAAGTTTCATATTGTACATTTACAAATAGATCCCTTAATTTATTTTAAAATAAATCAATATTTTAATCATGTTTTATATTAAATTTCACGCAAAATACAGTGAAAATTTAAAATTTTCAAATTTCAAATTACAAGTTTACTATTTTTTACATTTAAAAATATACCACCTTTAATATTTTTCTTTATAAATACGTCCAAATTTTATTTATTTTATAAGTAAATTTTACAAATAAATCATCGAAGGTTTCAAAACTTAAAATTTAAAATTACAAGTTTTATATTGTACATTTACAAATAGACCCCTTGAATTTTTTTTAATAAATCAATATTTTAATCATTTGTAATATTAAATTTCACGGAAAATACAGTGCAAGTTTAAAATTTTCAATTTTCAAATTGCAAGTTTACAATTTTTACATTTAAAAATAGACCACTTTAATATTTTTCTTTATAAATACATCCAAATTTTATTTATTTTATAAATAAATTTTACAAATAAGTCATCGAAGGTTTCAAAACTTAAAATTTAAAATTACAAGTTCCATGTTGTACATTTACAAATAGACTCCTTCAATATTTTTATTTATAAATAAGTCTATATTTTTAATCATATTTTAAATAAAATTTTACAAAAAAGACATTAGTGTTTTTTATATTTATAATTACAAATTTAATATTTATAAATTAAAAAATAGACCCTTAAATTTTTTTTATAAAATAAGTCTAAATTTTTTTAAAACTAATTTTTACAAATACACCCCTCGACACGCGCCCCTCCGGCTATGCGGCCGCAGACGGCCCTCTGCATCGCGGGACGGAGGCCAAGGCCGGCACGCGGCTCGGACGGCCAATGCCTTACCCCCCCCCGGCCGTTCCGCCCTTGTTGCCGGGGGGGGACTGAGGCCGACGGCCGGCGCTATCAGCACGCGGGGGGCGGAACGTGCCTCGCCTGTGGCTTCCGCGCCCCGGGGTTTTGCGGCGCGCCGGCCGCCCGGCCTCGGCCTCCGCTCCCGCCCGCCCGGCCTCCGCCTCCGCTCCCGCCGCCGGCCTCCGCCTCACCTCCTGCCGCCGGCCTCCGCCTCCGCTCCTGCGGTCGGCCTCCTCCTTCGCTCCCGCCTGCGCGACGGGGTGT
The DNA here is from genome assembly GCA_005019695.1 of Trichopus zeylanicus subsp. travancoricus. Taxonomy (NCBI): domain Eukaryota; kingdom Viridiplantae; phylum Streptophyta; class Magnoliopsida; order Dioscoreales; family Dioscoreaceae; genus Trichopus; species Trichopus zeylanicus. Next base: position 14,727 of record RXID01011156.1, on the reverse strand, counting down.
TATTTGCAAAAATCCAAATTTCGGGGACTTTTCTGTAAATCGAAATAATTTCGGGGGTTTATTTACAAAAATTCGAATTTCGAGGACTTTTTTGTAAATCTGAATTATTTCGAGTTGTTATTTGCAAAAATCCGAATTTCGGGGACTTCTCTGTAAATCGGAATAATTTCCAGGGGTTTATTTACAAAAATTCGAATTTCAAGGACTTTTTTATAAATCTGAGTTATTTCGGGGTGTTATTTGCAAAAATCCGAATTCCGGAGGGTTAAATATAAAAAAAATAAGTTTTTGGGGGTGTATGTGTAAAATAACTGGGGATAAAATCGAAATTTTTTGGCAAAATTTTGATTAAATAACAATCAAGGGGGTGTGGGTAAATATTTTCGAATTTGAGGGGGTGGGGGTAATTACGAAAATTACAGGGGGTTAAACGTAATTAAGGCTAATTACGGGGGGTTATCCGTAATTATCCCAAGATTATATTTGACTTAGTGATTGTACTTAACCCACATTACCTTTGCAATAGAGGCCCTTAATTGACTCCATTGTTATTGTATTTTACATTATCCTCGTTGAGTTGTAGTCAATGACATAAGCCCATATTCATCAAAATCTTCTCCTTGTCCATTTTCTTCTTTCTCTTCTTATAATGATTTATTTATCAAATAATTAGTAGAATGTATGGTCATAATATAGTTATGCAATACACAATAAGTCATAACTATATTTATTTGTATTTTTCATAGAAAGTTAGGATCTTCTTCAGGATTTTGAAGCAACACTTCAACAATCTAAATGTTCACTTCACTTTACTTCTCAATGAAGAATGTCTTAGATTGAAGAGCTCTTCAGCATTCTGAGGAGGCTAGCTTGTGTGCTCCTTCAATTGGTAATAGACATCTTTATATGGGAAAATAAATCAACATTGTTATATACCCAATATACACCAAGTAATATTTACCTAAAATACAAATGAATGCTAATGTTAAGTCAAAATAATTCATGTCTTACCATTTCCAAACTTGATCTGAGACCACAACTTACGTAAGGCCCATTGGGCTTCGCCTTTCGGGGGGTCTCCCCCGTTGAGGGGCAATCTTCAATCAAGTGAAGACCATTGGGTGATGCTAAAAAAAAGGATCTCTTAATATTCTGAAATCATTTGTTGACTCTTCTTAGCTAGCGAAGATGTATTAAAATATAAAAACCTATATCGACAAAGCATAACACATTTTGTCTAATTTTCTTCTGTCCACAAAACTGAGGTTGATTCTCAACACACATAGCTGCATGAGTCCCATCAGGAAAACTAATTTAATCCCTAAGGAAAACACAAATAATTAGCATAAGACAAAGCAATTATAACAAACAACAAATATAATTCTAGTATTTTTACCTTAAACTACGGATAATAGCTTGTTGAACCACTAATAACAGAATGTGTGGCATCAATTGCTTGATAGACGTACTCGTTATTGATTGCACTAACTGTCTTAAGTACTTCATTAAAATAACAGTTAACTATCTCCTCAGACCTATAGAGGTAGAATATTACAATTCTATTCTTAGTTTCATGTCTAATAGTATGCAGGCAGAAAAATGATCAATTGCTTCTCCACCATTACATATCTAGCATCATGGAGTATAAGCCTTTCTCATAAAATCTTCATAAGTTGTAAAGATGTAGAGAGATCCATTCATATATGCAATTGACAATTCTTCTTACTTTCATATATCATATGATAAAAAAACTACTTCGTAGGTATTATCATTCATGGGTAAGTGTCGTGGTAACCTTGGGTTTTTAATTCAACAAGTACCAAAGTAATACCCCAAGTATAACCAAAACTGACATTCCAACAACCTAAGCTTTTTGCATACGGATACGCCAATTTACATCCATCTAATTTCACCAAATTAAAAAACTATCAATACAATAAGTAAACAAGCAAATACCTTTTAAAGACAGGTCTCAAACTCCAATAAAAATATAAAGGTATTGACTAATAGGAGTGTAAATATCATAACAAAAACGTAGGACATAATTGAGTTTCTGCTTCATTGTTATCAGTAATAACAAGAATTTCCTAATAAAACAAGTTTAGAAATTTCTTCATTGTATGATTTCACATAATGTGCAATCCAAGTATAACAAAAACCAAATTCATTATTGCTCAATGCATCGGTTTTTACAAATTTATTGATTGTCCCATATCTTCACAAATATCCAATGGCATGGTTGCACATTCTGTGCTATCCAATTACAGAAAATTTGGGATTTATCAAATCTCGATTCATTTCACATATAATACTCATTACTTGTGACAATATTTTGAAACTCGGCCATGTCATAGTAGACAATGAAGAAATATACATCTCATTCAGTTTACGCTTCCACAATAAATCAAGTCATCATCGATAATTATTTTACCCAAATTCAAGCCAACAGGTGAAACAAAAGTAGCCCATGCTAAGATTACCTTCACAAAAGGCCAAACCATACTATCAAAACCAAAGCCAAATGTAGTACCCAGTAATATGCAATTAAAAAATATACTCGCAAATCATCAAACTATCAACCACCAAATGCAATTACAATATCAACAAGATCAAATTAGGGTTGGGGTTTACTTTGAAGATGGAGAATAGTGGGGCGATGGCAGCAATGGCAAAGTTGGGGAGGGCAAGGGTAGCTCCAGTGAGCATGAGGGCGAAGATAGCTAGGAGGACCTTGAGCTTAGACTCGGGAAGGCTGATGAGGCCGACAAGAGCGAGGTTAGGGGCAAGATTGGGGTAGCAAGCCCAGTTAGGATAGCATGAGAGCAGCTCCAGCAAGCTCAAAGGTAGTGACAGCTAGGACAACCTCAAGCTCAAGCTCGGATGGGTTGAGGAGGTTGGTGAGGGCAAGGTCAAGGGCATGGTTATGGGTGACAAGCACAGCTAGGCCAACATAGGAGCAATTCTGGTGAGCAAGGGGGCAGTAACAATTGGGGAGGCCTCAAGCTCGAGCTCAAGCAAGTTGAGGAGGTTGGCGAGGGCAAAATTGAGGGCAAGGTCGGGGATAGCAAGCTCAACTAGGGCAGCGTCGATGTAGATTTGGTTAGTAAGAGGGCAGCAACAACCAATGCGAGAGCCATAGATCGATGGTGACTTTAAGAAGTTGTGCAAGCACGGGGAGAAAGGGGGATTGGGCCTACAAGGAAGTGAAGGAAGTTCTATTTCCTAATCAAAGAAGTGGGAGAAGTGTTTTGATGGGCCCCACTCACTTCTTCCACTACTTAGAAGTTTTGAGGAAGTGACTGAAGTACTGCCTAGTTCATTTTGGAACTGATCTAGAAATAACACTTCAGTTATTTTTGGAAGTGAGCTACATCCAAATAGCAAAACTGAGCTATTCAAAAACTACCTTAGACTAAAATGAAAATACAAAACTATTTTTGATCTAACTAGAAATAGTGTTATAAAAATATGGGGAAAAAATGGATCCTAATCTCGTTCATATCAGACACTAGATTTGATATAAATTAAACCTTAGTTCTGATATGGATCAGACTGAAATAGGTTTAAGTTGGGATAAGAGTAAAATTATTTTTTTACATTTCGAGTTAGAATTTTACTCAAGATAAATATCTCAATTGAAAAAGAAAAACTTTTCTGCTATGATGATTATCAAAACTTTTTCTAATTAGGTAAGAGTATCTTTGCTTCTTCACCTTCATTCTAAATAGTGTCAAATTATACATTCGCTGATATTTTTTATTTGGGCTAATTACCTATACCCCCTGAGATTTTTCTTAATTATCAAAAACTCCCCGAAATTTTCATAATTACCTACACTCCATTTTTTTCAAATTATTTACTTACAACCCCCTGATTATTATTTAATCAAATTTTTTTCCAAAAAGTCCACTTTTACTCTCCATAATTTTACAATTAAATTCTTAAAAAATTTATTTTCTCACCCTCCATTCTTTCTCCCAAACATTTACAAATAAATCCTTTGAATATTTTTTATTTATAAAAAAAATTCAAATATTAATATTTTCCAAATAAATAGTTATAAATGAGCTGAACTATTTTAAATATTTCACAAATAAATCCTAATATTTGTATATTTACAAATAACCCCATTGAATATTTTTACTTATAAAAAATTTCAAATGTTAATATTTTTCAAATAAAAATTTATAAAAAGGAATTTAAATAATTTAAATATTTTACAAATAAACCCTATATAAGAAATTTAATTACAAATTGTATATTTGTGAATTTACAAATAAGTCCCTTGAATATTTTTATTTCTACATAAGTCCAAAATTTATAAGTTTTAAAATAAAAATTTTACAAAACAAAATTGAAGGTATTAAAACTTAAAATTTTAAAATACAAGTTCAATATTTTGTATATTCATAAATAGACCCCTCAAATATTTTTATTTATAAATAAGCCCAACTTTTCTCAATTTTTAATAAATTTCACAATATTGAAGTTTTAAAATTAAAATTTGAATTATCAGTTTAATATTTATACATTTACAAATAGACCCCTTGAATATTTTTATTTATAAATAAGTTTAACATTTTATCATCTTAAAATAAAAATTTACAAAAAAGATATTAACCATTTTGAAACTTAAAATTTCAATTTACAACTTTAATATTTATACATTTATAACTAGACCCATTGAATATATTTATTTATAAATAAGTTCAAATTTTATTATTTTTTAAATAAAATTTTACAAGAAAGACATTGAAAGTTTTAAAACTTAAAATTTTCAATTACAAGTTTCATATTTATACATTTACAAATAGACCCCTCGAATATTTTGTTTATAAATAAGTCCAAATTTTATTATTTTAAAATAAAATTTTACGAAAAAGTCATTGAAAGTTTTTAAACTTTAAATTTAAAATTACAAGTTTAATATTGGTAAATTTATAAATAGAACCCTTGAATATTTTTATTTATAAATAAATCTAAATTTTATTATTTTAAAAATAAAATTTTATGAAAAAGGCATTGAAAATTTTTAAAGTTTAAATTTAAAATTATAAATTTAATATTTATACATTTACAAATAGAACTCTTGAAATATTTGTAGAAATATAAAACTTGTAATTTAGGAATTAAAATTTAAAATTTTAAAATACAAGTTTAATATTTATATATTTACAAATAAGCCCCCTAAATTTGTTTATTTATAAATACGTTACAACTTTATTTTTTTTACAATAAAATTTTAGGAAATAGACATGAAAGGTTTTAAGTACCCCAATTTTCAATTACATGGTTAATATTTATACATTTATAAATAAACCCATCAAATATTTTATTTATAAATAAGTCTAAATTTTGACAAAAATTTGCTTAAAAATTGACATGAAAAATTAGGTATTTGATGGAATAAGATTGTAATTAACATACGCATATTAAAAGTCACAAAACTAATCATATGGATACAACATATTCTAATATTAGATATCATAATACATACGTTACAATGCTTACATCTAAAGTAGTAGTAATGAATATTTAGTACATTTGCCGATAAGGATCTAATGAAAATCTGTGCATAATCTTATTGTGCTAGTTTAGGATAATTACATGTTATTCTGTATAGCATTTGCTTATAACATTTCCATCTCTCAACTCTGAAGAGTAGGATCACATTTGCTTGTGAACTATTATTGCTTGGTGGGAAGACCAGTCTGCATCCATGCTAAATAACCACTAGTGATGTCTGTGACACCATAAAACCAACAGAAGAAAGCTTAGCAACAGATATGAGTGACCTTCTCCCACTCTGTCAACTCACAGTTATTTTATCATCCTTTCAGAAAATAGATGATACTTCTTCCAGAAAGTTAGGGTTTTTGGTCAACCCTGATCCAACCTTGAACATGCAAGAGATGTTCATGGCACTAACAGCATGCCCAGCATTGAACTCGTCCACAGTCCTGACGTTGGGGCACTGATGCCCAACGAGAAGTAGCTCATGGGCAACATGAACCAGCACCAACCGCGGGACAATGACCCCCTCCAGCTAGTTATCTATTCAATCTATCAAATGTTGCCTTCTTTGGAGGCTGATATGCTCGCGGCAGGAGAGGTGGACGCGAATTAGCTTGCCGGGGGGGGGGGGGGGGGGGGGGGGGGGGGGGGGGGGGGGGGGGGGGGGGGGGTGTGTGCAGATCTGCTTGTGATGGGAGAGGCAGACGCGGATCGGCTTGCAGGGGGGTGCAGACGCTGATCTACTCGCTGGCGGGGTAAGCGAAGGCCGATCTGCTCGCAGGGGGGGTGCGGATCTGCTCGTAGGGGAGCAGGGGAGCTAGGGCACGAGAATGCGGGGGAGTGACAGCGCGGGGGACCAGCAAAATAGCGGTGCTGGGCTCGGTAGCACAGCAGAAGAGGAGATAAGCTTTAATTATAAATATCAAGGTTTTTTTTATAAATATAACTAATTTTAAAGTGTTGTACGTAAATATATAAAACAAATAATAAATTTTTTAGGAGTTTAATTGTAAAATTACGGAGGGTAAAAGTGAAATTTTTGGAAAAAAATAATTAGATAATAATCAGGAGGTTGTAGATAAATAATTTGAAAAGGAGGATGTGTAAGTAATTATCCTTTTTTATTTTAATAATAAATTTACACTAGAAAAATTTTTACAATATATCCAGTAATAAAAATATGTAATTTTTTAAATTTAGAGAAAAATATATAATTTGATAAAATTTTAAAAAATTAATTATATGTAATTTTTTAAATCTGTAAGAAAAATTTGTAATTTAGTCAAATTTAAAAAAAAATATATAAATTCTATAACGTAGAGGAGAAATATGTAATTTGACTCAACATAATTTCGGCCACTCACGTTGACCCCAACTCACACCACAGCCGTATGGTTCCCACAAGCTCTAATTTTGTGCCACGTCATTGTCCATCTAAGCAAAGTGGGCCCTATCAGGAGGCCGCATATTGGGTCGTCGTATTGTTCGTGCGAGAAATCGCAACCTCCTTCTCCTCATCGTCTTCTTCCTCCGTCGCCGTTGCCGGCGCCGCCATGGCGAGGAGGCCCGCCCAAACGGACCCTAAACCCGACCGCCGCGCGCGGAAGAAGCCCAAGAAGCAAGCCACCGTCTCGTCTCAGGTACTACCGATCCTCCGGTTAGGGCTTTTTTAAGCGGAAAAGGCCACCTGCGGTTCTTTGAATCTCGTAAAGGTCTTAATTTTCTGGGGTTTTTGTTGATATGTTTTTTTATTCTGTGTAAATATGAGGTTTTTGAAGCGCAGATATAGAAATGTTAGGATTTCATTTTGATCTCGATCCTGAGCTTAATTCGCGTGTTTTGATTATGATTTTGGAGAAAGATGTGGTTATGTTTGATTGGAGCTTCTTTATGTGTGTATGTTGCAGGCTTCGTATATTGGTTGTGGGATTCTGGTATCCTGTAAATAATTTTTTTGAGAGTTGTATCCTGTAAAAGATTTTAGGTTCTTGGAACGCAGATTTAGAAATGTTGGTGCTTCACTTTTGTTTTTGATCGTTATCTAATGATGCTCATAGCTCGAGTGTTTTTGGCGTGATTTATGGACAAAGAAGTGGTTTTTATGTTTGATTGGAGCTGCTTTATGTGAGCATGCTTCATGCTTCGCATCTGTCCGTTTGGACCTAATGTGCTTTTTTTTTAATGCATTTGGGATGAGATATGGGTCTTTTGGTTTGCTCCCTTTATTGTTGTTCTTGTTCCTTTAACTCCAGGAAGACAATCTCTTTATCCAATATGGATTTAGGGGGCTTTTGTCTTTCCTTTTGTTCTTAATGATACAGAACAATCCTTATGCCAGAGTTTGTGACAATGATAGATTGTTACTTTACTTTTTTTTCTTTTGATTTTTTTGGTTGATTTGGGCTTTATATTTGATAAGTGATGGTTGCTGGAATTGACCTACGACACACATTCTAATAACTGAAGTCTAAGGCTTACTCCAAACTTGTAAATGATATCAGAAACATTGAATTGCAATAGGTTTGCATGTCAAATCATCATTGTTGTATCCTTCTGTACTCTAAAACTCAAATGTATTTTTCCTAGGAAATGGCAGAATTGTGCAAAGGAGAGGTGGTGGCTCCTCGACTGGGAATGGTGTTCAAATCATTTGAAGAAGCTTCTGAATTATTTGACCGCTATGCTAGGCACATGGGTTTTGGGACAAAGACCAGACGGTCACACAAGAATCGAAGAACTTTTGAGCTTACATGTTGGAAGGCTGGCAAGACAGAACAAATGCGTCATGCCCATTGCCCTAGACCAACTCTTATATCAGGATGCCCCACCATGATCAAGGTGAGAAAGAACATTGTTGATGGCTTGTACAATCTGATCGAAGTCAATCTTGAACACAATCATGAGCTTTATCCATTGAGGTTGCGGTTTGTGCGGTTCAAGGATCAGTTGAGTGCTGGAGTGAAGAAGCATGCTGAAGGTGATGTTGAGAGGCGAGCTAGACCTGATGTGACATATGATGAAGATGAATACACAAGTTCCATTAATGAAGTGCGTAGGTTGAGGCTGGAGAGGGGAGACATTGGGGCTATTTGTCGCTTCCTTCATCGTATGCAAAGCAATGACTCAAACTTCTTTTATTTGATGGATTTTGATGAAGAAGCTTGCTTGAAGTGTGTGTTCTGGGCTGACAGTAGGTGTAGAGCAGCATGTCACTATTTGGGTGATGTTGTTATGTTTGATACTACTTGTTTGGTAGGCAAATGTGATATGCCATTGGCTTCATTTATTGGAGTAAATAATCATGGCCAGTCTGTTTTGCTTGGCTGTTGTCTGATCTCAAATGAGACAAGTAGGACGTATACTTGGTTATTCAAGGCATGGATGTCGTGCATGTCCGGACATAAGCCAAATACCATTATTACAGATCAGTGCAAAGCAATAGATGAAGCAGTTTTCAAGGTCTTCCCAACTTCTTATCATCGTAAATGCCTGGGTCATATTATGAAAAGAATTCCAGAGAAATTGGAAGGGCATCTGGCTTTTAAAGAGATCAAGGCAATATTTAAGAAAGTTGTTTATGACTCCCTAAGAGTTGACGAGTTTGAACGGAATTGGAGAGAGATGGTATGGAAATATGGCCTTGAAGATAATGAATGGTTTAACATGTTATATGAGGATAGAAATCATTGGGTTCCTGTGTTTGTGAAACAGACATTTTGTGCAGGGCTGTCCATTACCCAGCGTGGTGAGAGTTTTCGTTCCTTCTTTGGGCACTTAGAGTCAAAGATATCCATAAAGCAGTTCCTTGATGACTATGAGACGACCATGGAGAGTAAATATGAAAATGAAGCCATTGCAGATTTTGAATCATTTCATAAGACACCACGAATGTTCTCCCAACTTTACATGGAAGAGCAGATTTGTGATTTATTCACAATAGGGATGTTTGAAAAATATCAAGATGAGGTGAAGGCTTTAATATATTGTCACCCATCATTGGTTAAGACAGATGGATCAATCCTGACTTTTGAAGTGAAAGAACGAGTTAGAGCAAAAGGGGGTAAAATCATGGAGCAGAAGAATTTTGATGTTGTTTACAATGCAGATGAAAAGGAGGTCCATTGCATTTGCTGTTCATTTCAATATAGAGGAATATTATGCAGACATGCATTATCTGTGTATAACCATCAAGATGTAGATGAGATTCCATCTAACTACATCCATGAGCGCTGGAGAAAAGACTTCAAGGGTGTACATAGGCCAGGGCCGTGTTTGTCAGATGACATGGTTGCTAATGGGCTGCTGGAACGTCATTCTAATCTACACAAGTGTTGCCTCAAACTTGTTGAGATAGGGGCAGCATCTGACAATACCTATGAATTTGCATTGAAGATTGTTAATGAGGCAATGGAAAAACTTATTGTGGAGGATTTCAAATGCAGAGGAAAGCAATATAAGATTGTACCTTGTGAGGCAGCAGATGATTGTAACAACTCCAATACTGGAAACGCAAATGCCAATCAAGCCATGGGTGATGGAAATGATGGGATTCCTGATCCTGAATCGGCAACACAGAATGAGCATCAAGAATGGAGAGGACCTTCTCTGGATGTACTAGAGTATATTGAAAGCATCAGAATCAGAAAGGTATGTAGATAGTCACAGAAAATTTTTAAAATTAGTTTTGACTTACTATTCTTGAGACACTGAAACTTCATAGACTATATTATATGAATAAATTAATATTACTGTCGCCTCCAGTAGATCTGGAGAATCTACTATCTGAGAATCATGTTATTTCAAAGACAATCAATGCAACATTGTGTTTTATATTCTTCTCAATTCACAAATTTATAGTTCTGACTTTTCTTCCCCTTTTTTCTTGAAGCTGCAGGAATGTGAAAACCCAAGGAATTGGCTAAAGACAAATAATACCCTTTTCACTCTGCCTGTGGATTACCAACAAGCGTTTGCCAATCCATCGTGGCCACAGTGGAACTATCAGCAAATGAGTCCAGTTCACCCATCCAATTTGTTTTACTATAATGGCTCACACGTATACCACCCACATTATGGTATTTTTCTGAACAGGGTATGTGTACGTGACTATTACACGAAGTCTTATACCATTTATTCATTTGATGAACACTTTGCAAGAGCAGCTAACATACTGTCTTTGCTTGAACATCAGAGAACAAATAACCAGCCAGTAAATGCATGGAGCTCTCAGCAGACACCACAGGTGTGAAACTGCATTTATCTGTTCGCCAGGTCTTCAATTTTTTCTATTATTCACTTATTTTTTTTAATTTTTTTTTTTGTGTTTGTGTGTGTGAAGGTCAATGTGACGAATATAGAGCAAGTTCAACAGTCTGAAGCAGCAGCCTCAGGTCCAAAGAAAAAGAAGAGGAAGAGGCGCAAAGAAAAAGAAGATAAGGAACCAGAAGAGAAGGATGGAAATGAGCAGATGGAAAGGGAAGGAGAGGACCCAAAAAGAACCGGAGAGGAACCAATAAAGAGGGGTGTAGAAGCAGAAAAAGAAAGGGGAGTAGAAGAGCCAAAAGAGACTGGTGTAGGACAGCCTATAGTAAGGGAAAGAGAAGAGCCCACAGATAAAGAGTAGCAAAAAACAATGGGAGGAATGAGCTCAAAGTTGTAGGTGCGTCCAGAGAGCCTCCTCTCAACAGGCTAGCACATTTTTCTAATTGACATGTATGCAAAGGTTATTTACTATTTCTTCCGTGAACTAAGATCTTTGTATATTAGGTCCTCAAAACAAGGTAAAGAAACTTGAATGCATATGTTGCATTCTGAAAGGGAGTCTTAACCCTTGGGAGCAACATGGTTTCGTCATACGACAAAAACAAGGTCTGACTATGATTATTGAATATGTTAAATGGTATGTTGGTGTGATGATCTTTTACACCTCATTCCAATCTTTAACTGGTTCAGCAGAGTTTCTTGCAGTCCTATTCCATTACCAAAGGAGTGGTTCTTACAACAGATGGGCTGCAGCAGATTGGAAGAGTTGCATTTGTGTGATGTCCAGAGTAAGCAACTTCTTTTTCCCTGCAGTGCCGGCTTCTATAAATGTAAGATACAATGTGAACTTTCAATGTTTGAACTTTATAACATTTGTATAGCTTCATGTCGACTGATGCTTTGTTGCATTTTGTGATGATACATGCAATTCTTGTATCACCTTTCTGTTCAATGGAGGATATGGCTTCAATTGAGTATTGATAAATATGTCAACTTTCTCATAAAGTGATTGTAACTGGTAAAGGTCAGAATCTGTATTTTTGGTATTTAATAGGCATGATTCAGTTTTATTTGCTGAAAAGTTGGTATTTTGTAAATGATAGAAAGAAAAGAGGAAATTTTTTTTTTGTCAAATAATGCGTGTAGTGATTCCAAATACAAACCTGTAGGCTGTGGTTCTGGAAATGAGAGGCTTTCTGCCCTTTTGCATCCAAAGCGGAAGCCGATGCTAGCCCAAAATCTTCAGTTTGTTCTGGACAAGGCCAGAGCCAGTTCCGGCCCAGTCCAGTCCAGCCCAACTTTTTTGTGTTGTTTTTTAATTTTCATTTCATGAAGGTATATGTACAATGCTGATGAATATATTATACAAGAATATCTTCATATTCAAAACTTGCAGATGGTGCCATAGTTAGTACTAGATATGCCCGCAGTTTTCGCTCTTTCAACTGCTATCTAATGGATTGCATAAGCAACTACGGAAACGCATCTTGTAAGACAAACCAATAGTTAATATTTATTTATGTTGTAATGAAAAATTAATAGTCAAAGTTCATAGAAAGTATGTTATGGGTTATTATTAAAATTTTCTATCTCACTTAATAGCTTAGGCCTAGGGTTTATTTAGTTGTAAAAAATGGATGAAAGTAGTTTGAAATGAAATTTTCATCCACTTTTATTATTTTCTTGTGCAAAAGTGATTTAAAAGTTGATTTATTTTCAACTACTTTTCGTCTCAAAATGAAAAAAAATAAGTTTATTTTGAAATTTTTTATTCAAAATAATTTTTGAAGGGGTCAATTGCATTTAACTGCTTAAAATTTTATCAAATTAGATATTCTTTTCTTAAACTTTAAAAAATATATATAACTTTTTGAAATATTGTCAAATTGCATATTTCTTCTTGGAGTCTTGCTAAAATTTTTTTTTCAAATTTAAAAATTATATTTATTTTTTTTGGTTATTAGATATGTTGTAAAAAAAATTTTAGGTGTAGATTTACAATTAAAATAAAAAAATTCAAAGAATATATATTATTTCACATCATTTAAACTAAAGTTAAAAAAAACCTTTAATCTAGTTAAAGGTGGTATAATGTAAAATACAAACAAAAACAAAGCCTAAATTTAGTTCATATCAGATCTTAAATTTGATTTATATTAAGCCCTAATTTTAATTCGAGACAAACTGACGCATGTTTAAACTAGAACAGTGGCAAAATTATCATTTTATATTTCAAATTAAAATTTATTATGAGATAAATCGAAATAAATTTAAATCATGTCATGGGAAATTTTATTATTTTAAATATTGAGTTAAAATTTAACTGAAGATAAATATCTCAATAAGACAAGAAAGAGTTTTTAGTAATAATAGTTAAACCACCAAAACCTTCTCCAACCATATTAGGTATTTTCATAATTTCACTTAGACTTAAATGACATCAAATTATATAGATTTTCAAAATATTATTAATTCTAATGATAAATCTATACCTAATGAGGTTTTTGTAACATATTCAAAACTCAAAGAAAAATATGTAATTATTTAAGTTTTGAGGAGAAATTTTATAATTATATGTAATTTTTTAAGTTTCAAAATGAAACATATAGATTGACAAGACTTCAATGAGTTATATATAATTTTTAAAACTTTTTTTAAAAATATACAATTTAATTATATTTTAAGGAGTTATATACAATTAATTTTTTTTTGAAAAAATTTTTAATAAGTTGTTTTGTTTATTTTGAACGACAACAACGCTTATAATCTTACATATTATAATAAATTGGTTTTTATTTATTCTAAAAACTTAATTTTAATATTATTTTGCGTGTTAAAATTTGGACGGTCTCTAATATATCTCTACCGATTAAATGTTAAAAATGAATGACTTTTTATTATTTTCAAAAGTGGATTAAAAAACAAGAAAAATTATTTTTCCACTCGTTTATCTATTTCTAGACAATCGAACCTTCTTATATTCTCAACGTAGGCAGACGACGCAAAAGTTTGATGTGCGTTTGACAAGGTTTTTGCATCACGAATCCATTGAAACTATTAAGGTCCTGTTTGGTTTCGGATCAAGATCAGGATCAACTCATTTCAGAATTATTTTTTCTTACAAAATTGATATTACTTATTTTATACAGTTATTAAATTAAATTATTATAAAAATTAAATAATTTTTTGAACTTTAAATTATTAAAATGTTAATTTAAATAAAAAGATATTAATTTATAAAAATAATTTACTAATTTTAATTTTAATCCTGATTTTGATCTCAATCACATAGTGCCTAAACGAGGAGAGATTACCCCAACACGAAAACTATTAAATACCACCGTACAGAAACGGATAGGCAAAAATACTGTCGAAACACATTAATCAAGACCACTCAACCAACCAAACTATCACACGTATGGGTGGCAATGGGCCCAGCTTACACGGATTTGGGTAAGTTTAAAATCGACCTGCAAGAATTTGAATTACGCTAAAGTCTATTAACACCTGATAATTTTTACATTAAATTTGTTTAGAATTTAACACATTAAATTTATATTAAATCCCTTAAAATTTATTAAGTCAGTTAAAATCGATTAATATCAACATTTATTATTTTTAATAACAAATTAAAATATTTATGAAAAATAAATTAATATATTTTATTAGTAAAATAGCATTTAAATATATTTTTAATAAATTTTTTAAATAAATTTAAAATCTAACGAATTATTTATTAAAATTTATTAAATATTTTGAACAAATTTTAAATAAATTTTTAGTGGACACAAAGGTCAATAGACCCTATTAGACTATTGGGCAATTGGCAGTCCCGCAATGCATTCGGTTCAAAATCAAATCGAATTGAACTAAATAGACCGAATCGAAAATTTTAATTTTAAAAATTTAAAAATTGAACAAAACCAAAATACTATAAAAATCGAAGTAAAA
>RXID01011155.1:28992-64889 GCA_005019695.1 Trichopus zeylanicus subsp. travancoricus | reverse complement strand
ACTACTTCTACTAGTACTATAACTACTCCTAATACTACTACAACTTCTACCACTATCTGCTACTCCTAGCACTCCTACAAATTTTACAACTACAACTCCAACTTGTAGTAGAGTAGTTGTAGCATTAGCAGTAGTAGAAGTGAAGTAGTAGTAGAATGAGTTGTAGTACTAGTGGCTATAGTAGTAGTAGTAGTAGTAATAGTACTAGTAGTAATAATAATCGCTGAAGTTATTGTTGTAGTAGTAGTAGTAATAGTAGTAGTCATAGTGGTAATAGTAGTAGTAATAGTGGCAACAACGGCAGTACTAATAATAGAAGTAACAATAGTAGTAGTAGTAGTAGGAGAGTTATGAGTAGTAGTGCTGGTTGGAGTTATAGTAGTGGTTAGAATAGTAGTAGTAACAATAGAAGTAGCAGTAGCAGTTGTAGTAGGAGCAGAAATAGTGGCGGTAATAGTAGTAGTAGTAGTAGTAGCAGTAGCAGTAGCAGTAGTAATTGGAGCAACAAATTTAGTGGTAGTAGTAGTAGCAAAGTTAGGAGTGGTAGTAGCAGTGGGAGTAGTAGTAGTTAGAATAGTAGTAGTAGCAACAGTGGAAGTAGGATTATTGCAATTAGTATTAGTAGTAGTATTAGTAGTAGTAGTAGTAATAGTAGTAATAGTTATGGCAGAAGTAGTAGTTATTGGAGTAGGGGTAGTTGTGGTAGTAGGAGTAGTAGTAGTAATGGGAGTTGGAGTAAGAGTAGTTGTAGCTATGGTAGTAGTAGTGGTAGGAGTAGAAGTAGTAGAAGCAGGAGTAGGTGCGAGAATAGTTCTAATAGCAGTATTAGTAGTAGTAGTAGTTGTAGTAGTAGCAGAAGTAGTCAGAGTTGTAGTAGTTGCAATTATACTAGTAGTAGATGTAGTAGTCATAGCAACAACAGTAGTAATTGTTGTAGTGGTAGTTGCTGTTGTTGTCATTATAATAGGAGTAGTAATAGTCGCAGCAATAGAAGTAGCGGAAGGAGTTATAGTAGTAGTAGTAGTAGCAATTGTCGTGGCAATAATACTAATATGTGTAGTAGTTGTAGCAGTTGAAGTAGTTGTTCTAGAAGTAGCAGTAGGAGTAATAGTTCTAGTTGGGGTAGTAGCAGTAGTAGTAGTAGTAGTAGTGGTAATAGTAGTATCAGTGGTAGTAGTAGTAGTATTAGTAGCAGTAGTATTAGTAGTATTAGTAGTAGTAGTAGTTTTTGTAGTAGTAGCAGTGGTAGTAGTAGCAGTAGTAGTAGCAATAGTAGCTTTAGGAGTACCAATAGTAGTAGTAGTTCAAGATGTTGAGCGGTAATAGTAGTAGTTGTAGGAGTACCAATAGTAGTAGTAGTAGTAGCAGCAGCAGCAGTAGTAGTAGTAGGAGGAGGAGAAGTGTTAGTAGTAGTAGTAGAATTGGTAGTAGTGGTAGTAGTGGTAGTAGCAGTAATAGTAGTAGTAGTAGTAGTAGTAGTTGTAGGAGAAGTACCAGTTGTAGTATTTGCAGCAACAGTAGTAATAGTATTTATAGTTATAGCAGTTGTAGTGGCAGTAGTAGCTGCAGTAGCAATAATAGAAGTAGTAGAAGCTGTAGTAGTTGCAGTAGCAGTAGTTGTAGCATTAGTAGTAGTAGTAGAAGTAGTTGTACTAGTTGTAGCCAAAGGAGGAGTAGAATTAGTAGTATTCATGGTAGCAGTGATAGTAATAGTTGTAGTGATAGAACCAGTAGTAGCAGTAGCAATGGTAGTAATAGTAGCATCAGTAGTGGCAGTAGTAGCAATAGTAATAGTAGTAACAATAGTAGTAGTAGTAGTACTAATAGTAGTGTAGCAGTAGTAGTAGAAAAGTAGTAGGAGTAGTAGTTATGGTACTAGTAGTAGAAAAACTAGTAGTAGTTGCAATAGTAGTAATACTAATAGTAGTAGATGTAGTAGATTTTATATTAGCAGATATAGTAAAAGTAGTAGTATAGGTAGTTGCAGCAACAGTAGCAGTTATAGTGGTAGTAGTTGTAGTAACAGTAGTAATACTAGTTGTAGTAGTCATATTTATAGTAGTAACAGCGGTAGTAGCAGCAGAAGAAGTAGTAGCTGTAGTTGTAGTTGTAGTAGTAGTAGAAGTAGTTGCAATAGTAGTTGTTGTTGTTATAGTAGTAGCAGTACTAACAACAGTAGTGTTGGTAGTAGCAGCATTAGTAATAGCAGTAGTAGTAATAGTAGTAGTGGTAGTAGTTGTAGCAGTAGTAGTAGCTGTAGTTGCTGTAGTAGTAGTCATGGTAGCAACCATAGGAGTAGCAGAAGCAGCAGCAGCAGCAGTAGTAGTTGGAGCAACAGTAGAAGTAGTAGTAGTACAAGTAGTAAGAGTAGTAGCAGTAGTAGTACCAATGGTACTAGTGGCAGTAGTAATAGTAGTAGCAATAGCAGTAGTAGTAGTAGTTTTTGTCGTACTAGTAGTGGTAGCAGTGGTAGTAGTCGCAACAGTCATAGGAGTAGTATCAACTTTAGTAGTAGTAGGAGTAGTAGTAGTAGTCATAGTGGTAGTAGTAGTAGAAGTAGTCACAATAGAACTAGCAGTTTCAGTAGCCGCAACAGAAGTAGTCGTAGTAGAAACAACAACAATAGTAGTAGTAGTTGTAGTAGCAGCAATAGTAGTAGTTATTGCAGCAACTGTAGCAATAGCAGCAGGAGTCATAGTTGTAGTGGAAGCTATTCTGTCAATAGTAGTAGTAGTAGCAGCAACAGCAGCAGTAGTAGTATTAGCAAAAGTAATAGTAGTTATAGTACTCGTTGTAGTAATATTATTCGTAGAAATTGTAGTAGTAGTAGTAGTAATAGTAGTAATTGTTGTTCTTATTGCTATTGTTGTTGTTGTAGTAGTAGTTGTTGTTGTTGTTGTAGCAGTAGCAGTAGTAGTAGTGGTGGTAGTAGCAGCAGCAGCAGCAGTAGTAGTGGTAGTCGAAGTAGTAGTAGTTGTAGTTGTAGTAGCACTGGCAGAAGTAGTAGTAGTTGTAATAGTAGCTGTAGTACTAGAAGATGCAGTATTAGTAGCAGAAATTGCAGTAGTAGTAGTAGTAGTAGTAATAGTAGTTGTAGTCATCGTAGTAGTAGTAGTAGTACCACTAGTAGCAGTTGCAGTCAGAGTACTATTACCAGGAGTAGGTGTAGGAGTAGAATTGGTAGTGGTAGTAGTAATAGGAGTTGTAGTAGTTGTTGTAGTAGCAGTAGCAGTAGTAGTAGTAGTAGAAGAAGAAGTAGTAGTAGTAGTAGTAGTAGTAGTAGTAGTAGTAGTAGTAGTAGTAGTAGTTGGAGCATTAGGAGTAGGAGTAGTAGTAATAGTACTTGTATTAATTGCTGGAGTTGTAGCAGTAGTTGCAGTTGTTGTTGTTGTATTAGTAGTAGTAGTACTAGTATTAGTAGTAGTAGTGGTAGTAGTAGTGGCATTAGTGGTAGTAGTAGCCATTATGCTAGTAGTAGTACTAGCAGGCGTAGTAGTGATAGTAGTCGTAGGAGTACTTGTATTAGCAATAGTAGTTGTAGTAGTAGTACTAGTCGTAGTAGACATACGAAAAGTAGCAATAGTAGTAGTTGCAGTAGTAGTAATAGTATTAGTAGTAGGTGTAGTAGTAGTAGTATTAAAAGTAGTGGTAGTTGGAGCAATAGTAGTAATAGTTATAGAAGTATTAGTAGTAATTTTAGTTGTAGGAGTAGTAGTACTCGTAGGAGAGGCAGTAGCAGTAGTATGAGTACGGGTAGCTATAGTAGTAGCAGTAGTAGCCATAGGAAAAGTAGTGTCATTAGCATTAGTGGTAGTAATAGTAGTTGTAGTATAAGTAGCTATAGTAGTAGTAGCAGTAACATTTGTAGTAGTAGTAGTAGTAGTAGTAGTAGTAGTAGTGATAGTAGTAATAGTAGTAGTAGTAGTAGTAGTAGTAGTCATAGTAGTTGCAGTACTAGTAGTAGTAGGAGGAGGAGGAGGAGGATGAGGAGGACTTGTAGTAGTAGTAGTGGTAATAGTAGTAGTAGTAGTAGTAGTAGAAGGAGTTGTAGTAGATGTAGTAGTACTAATAGTATTAGAAGTAGTTGTAGTAGCAGCAGTAGTAGGAATAGGTGTAGGATTAGGAGTAGTAGTTAGAGTAGTCCTCGTAGTAGCAATAGCCGTTGTTGTGGTAAAAGTAGTAGTGCAGTAGTAGTACCAGGAGTAGTTGAACTAATAGTTGTAGTAGTAATAGTAGTAGTACTAATAGTAATAGTAGTCGTAGTAGTAACAGTTGTAGCTGTTGGAGTAGTTGCAGTAGTAGCATTAGTAGTAGTGGTAGTAGTAGTAGCAGTAGATGTATTAATAGTAGAAGTAGTTATAGGGGGAGTAGTAGCAATTGTAAGATCAGTAGTAGTAATTAGTTGTAGTAATAGTAACAGTGCTAGTTGTAGTATTAGTAGCAGTTGAAGGAGTGGTAGGAGTAGTAGTAGTAGTAGTAGTAGTAGCAGTTGTAGTGGCAGAAGTTATTGTAGTAGTGGAGTAGAAGTACAAGTAGTAGGAGTAGGAGTAGTAGTAGTTGCAATAGTAGTAGTAGTCAGAACAGTAGTAGCAATATAAGCTGCAATAGTAGTAGTAGCAGCAACAACAACAACAGTATTAACCGCAGCAGCAGTAGCAGTAGCAGTAGTACCTATAGTAGTGGTGGTGGTGGTGGTGGTGGTGGTGGTGGTAGTGGTACCAATAGATATAGTACAGTAGTAGCAATAGTGGTTGTAGCGGTAGTAGTGGTAGCAGTAGCAGTAGCAGTAGTAGTACTCGCAGTGGTATTAGTAGCAGAAGTAGTTGTAATTGTAGCAGCAGTAGTAGTAGCAAAAGTAGTAGTAGTAGTGGTTGTAGTAATAGTAGCAGCTGCAGCAGCAGTTGCCATAGTAATAGCAGTAGTAGTAGTCGTAGTTTTAGTGATAGTATTAGCAGCAGCAGCACTAGTAGTTGTAGTTGTTGTAGTAGTAGCAGAAGCAGTTGCAGTAGCAATAGTAGCTATTGCCGCAATTATAGCAGTAGCCGTTGTAAGAGGAGTAGTATTAGCAATAGTAGTTGTACCAGTATTTGTAGTAGTAGTAGTATTAGCAGTAGTAGCAATACCAGTACTACTAGTAGTAGTAGCATTAGCAGTAGTAGCAGTAGTAGTCGTTGTAGTAGCTGTGTAGCAGTAAAAGCGGAAGTAGCAATGACAGTTGTAGTAACATTAATAGTAGTAGCAGTAGCAGTAGTAGTACTAGCAAAACAAGTAGCAACACCTGTAGTAGCAGTAGTAGCAGTAGTAAGAGTAGTATAAGATGTGGTATCTGCAGTTGTAATAGAAGTAGTGGTAGTACTTGTAACAGCAGCAGCAGCAGTAGTTGTAGTAGTTGCAGTATTAGGAGTAGTAGCACCAGTAGTAGTCGCAGTAGTACTAGCAATTTTAGTGATTGTTGTAGTAGTAGTTCAAGTAGTAGTTGTAGTAGCAGAAGTAGCAGAATTAGTAGTCGTAGTACTTACAGTAGTTGCTATTGAATCATCACAAGTAGTACCGGTAGTAGTAGTAGCAACATTAGCAGTTGTAGAAGTACTAGATGTAGTAGCAGTGAAATTAGTAGAAGTGGTAGCTATATTAGTAACAGTAGTAGTAGTACTAGTACTAGTAGTAGTAGTAGTAGAAGCTGTAGTAGTCTAGTAGCAGCAGCAGTAGTAGCAATTATAGTAGTTGTAGGAGAAGTAGATCAGTAGTAGTACATGTAGCAGCAGTGGCTACTGTAGTTGCAGCAGTAGTAAAAGTAGCAGTAGTTATTGCAATAGTAGTGGTATTAGTTGTTGTTGTTATAAGAGTAGTAGTAGCAGTAGTAGCAGTAGTTATAGTAGTGGCACTAGTTGTAGCAGTAGTAGCGAAAGTAGCAATTGTAGTAGTAGTAGTACTATTAGTGGTAGTAGAAGTAGTAGTAGCAATAGTTGTAGAAGTAGTAGTAATAGTATTAGTAGTAGTAGCAGTAGTTGTAGTAGAAGCAGTAGCAATAATATTAGCTGTAGAAGTTGCAGTGGCGGCAATAATTGTTTCAACGGTAGTAGTAGCAGTAGTAGTGTTGTAGCAGCAGCAGCAGCAACAACAACAACAGTAGTAGTTGCAGCAGTGGTAGTCGTACCAATAGTCAGTGTAGCTATAATAGTTATAGTAGGTGAAGTAGTAGTAGTAGGTATGGTACTAGGAGTAGTAATAGTGGTAGTAGTACCTGTAGCTGCACAAGGAGTAGTCGTATCAATAGCAGCAATAGTAGTCGTAGTAGTAGTAGAGGTAGTACTAGTAGTTATAGTAGTAGAAGTAGTAGTAGCAATAGGATTTTAGTAGTAGCATTTTAGCAGCAGCAGTAGTAGTAGCAATACTAGTAGCAAAAGTGGTAGTGGTAGTAGTAGTAGTGGTATTAATAGTAGTAGTATTAGTTGTAGTAGTAGTAGTATTAGTAGCAGAAGTTGGAGTAGTAATAGTATTAGTTGTAGTAACAGTTGTAGTACTAGTAATAGGAGTAGTAGTACCACTAGCAGTAGCAACAGTAGTATCATTAGTAGTAGCAACAGTAGTAGAAGCAGCAACAATTGTAGTAGTAGTAGTTGTTGTTGTTGTAGTAGTAGTAGTAGCAGTAGTCGTAGTAGTAGTAGTAGCAGTAGTAGTGGTAGCAGTGGTAGTAGCAGTGGTAGCAGTTGTAGGAGTGATAGAAGTAGCAGTTGTAGCAATAGCAATAATAGCAGCAGTAGTAGTAGCAATAGGAGCAGTAGCCATAATTGAAGCAATTGTAGTGGAAGTCATAGAAGTAATAACCATAATAATAGCCATAGTAGTAGTAGCATAAGTGGCTGCCACAAGAGTAGCAGTAGTAGCAGAAGAAGCATTAGCAGCAGTTCTAGTAGTGGTAGTAGTAGCAGTAGTCTTAGTAGTAGGAGTAGTAGTTGTTGTAGAAGTAGTAGTAGGAGCAGCAGAATTACTACCACTCCTACTCCGACTTGTGCTACTACTACTACTACTCCTACTCCTACTACTACTACTACCACCTCTCCTACTGCTATTACTACTACAACCACTTCTACTATTACAACTACTATAATAACTACTACTACTCCTAATCCTACTACGACTACTCGTACTCCTACTGTGCTTGCTGCTGCTTCTACAACTTCTACTACTGCTACTGTTGCTACTATTGCTACTCCTACTGCTACTTCTACTACTATTACTACCACCATTCTTACTACAACTAGTCTTGTAACAACAACTACTACTACTACTTCTACTACTACTACCACAGCTGCTACTACAACTTCTGCTGCTACTATTGTTACTACTACAACTACAACAACAACAACAAGAACTACTACTACTACTATGAATACTACTACAACTCTATTGCTACCACAACTACTACTACTACCAATACTAATAATACTACTATCAATACTAATACAACTACTACTACTTCTACGACTACTGCTGCAGCTACTGCTGCTACTACTACTGATTCAACTATTGCTACTACTACTACTTCTATTGTTATTATTGCAACAACCACTGCTACTGCATTCGATAACAAAACTACTAACACCGCTACTACTACACTCTACTGCTACTTCTACTCCAACTACTGCTACTACTACTACCACTAATAGTCCAACTACTACGACAACTCGTACTACCATAAAAACTACTACAACTGCTACAGCTACTACTACTACTACTACTGCTGCTGTTGCTGCTGCTACTTCTACTACTGATACTAAAACAACAACAACTACTACTACTAATACGACCACTTCTACTACAATTGCTACCAATACTATTACTGTTGCTACTACCAATACTGCTACTACTACTACTACTACTACTACTACTACTCCTACTGCTACTACTACTCCTACTTCTACTATTACTGCAACTGTTACTACAACTCCTACAACAACTACTAGCACTATAATAGTACTACTACCACTCCTAAGACTACACCTACAACAACTCATACCTCGGCTACTACTACTACTGCTACTGCTACTACAACTATAACTGCTGCTATGCTTGCCACTACTGCTGCTACTACTAATACGACAACTACTATTACTACCAATAGTACTATTACTATCACTCCTACTATGACAACTACTCCTACTGATACTATTACTCTTCTTTCTATTACTATAGCTCCTACTACTAATACTATTACAGCTGCTACTACCACTGCCACAAATTTTACTACTACTACTACTACTACTTCTACTCCTACTGATACTATGACTGATACTATGACTCCTCTTTCTGCTACGACAGATCCTACTACTACTACTATTGCTGCTACTACTACCACTGCCAAAAATTTTACTACTACTACTACCACTACTACTGCTACTTCTACTACAATTACCACTACTGCTGCTGCTACTACAAATATGGCTATAGCAACTACATCTACTACTACAACTGCTGCTTCTCTTGCAAATGCTACTACTACTGCTACTACATCTGCTACTGCTACTACTACTGCACAACTACTTCTACTACTACTACTCTTACTGCTATTCCTACAACAACTACTACTACCACCGCAACTACTACAACTGCTGCTGCTGCTAATACTATAACAAATGCTACTACAACCACACAACTATAGCTACAGCTAGCCCTATTACAGCTACTATTGCTACTACTACTACTGCTGCTACTTCTACTATTGCTACACCTACAACTAGTCATTCTAATTCTTTTACAACAACTACTACTACGACTACTTCTTCTACTACCACAACTACTACTACTACAACTACTACTACGGCTACTCCTGCTACTACTACTGCTGCTGCTGCTGCTGCTGCTACTACCACTACTACTACTATTATTACTACTACAGCTACTCCTATGACTACTCCGACTACTATTACTACTAATGCCCCTACTACTGCAACTACTACTGCTAATATAGCTACTATTACTACTACAGCCACTACAATTGCTACTACTACTACTACTGCTGCTGCTAATACAACAACTACTACTATCCTATTACTACTAGTACTACTACAACTACTGCAACTACTACTACTACTACTCCTACAACTTCAACTACTACTGCTCCTACTACTCATGGAACTACTCCTACTATTGCTACTAATACTACTACTATAGCAAGTACTACAACTGTTGCTACAACAACCACTACTACTACTACTCCTCCTCCTCCTCCTCCTCCTACTCCTCCTACAACCACTACTACAACTCATAAAACTACAACTGCTACAACAACTCGAACTCCTACTACTATTACTACAACTATAACTAATATTGCTGCTACTTCTACCCCAGCTGCTGCTATCACTACTACTACTATAAATAAGATTACTACTACTGATGTTACCACTACTACTAATACTCTAACTCCTACTCCTTCACCTACTCCTACTATTGCTACTAATACTGCTATTACAACTAGTACTACTATTACTTTCTGCTACTACTACAACTACTACTACTATAATAACTGCTATTACTGCTACTACCACTACTACGGCTACAATAGCTACCACCCTTACTACTACTAATACTGGTTCTACTACTTCTACTATTACTAGAACTACTACTTCTATTACTACTGCTGCTACTACTGCCACTACTTCTGCGACTATATGAACCACTATTACTACTCTAACTACTACTGCAACGACTGTTACTTCTATTGCTACTACAATGATTACTATTGCTACTACTACCACTCTTTCTACTACTAATAATACTTTCACTACAACTAGTACTTCTACTACTACTACTACTGCTACTATTGCTGCTACTGCTATTACTACTACTACCACCACCACTATAACTGCTTTACTCATACTACTACTACTACTACTACAACAACTCCTCCTACAACAAAAATAGCTACTACAGCCACTACTACTGTTGCTACAACTAGTACTACTCATATCATTGGTACTGCTACTAGTACTACTACTATTGCTCCTACAACTATAATAGCTACTACTACCACTGCTACTATTGCTACACTTGTACTACTCTTAGCATTGCTACTACTACTTCTACTACTACTACTAATATAAGTACTACTACCACTACACTACTGCTACTACCACCACTAAATACTATGACTGCTGCTTCTACTACTACAACTACTGCTACTACTACTCCTACTTCTACTAATGCTACTGCTACTACTACTGCTACTATTACTACTACTACAACTTCTACTACTACTACTAGTACTACTACCTCTACTATAACTACAACTACAACTGATACCACTACTACTACAGCTACTGGTACAACACCTACTGTGACTCCTGCTGGTAGTACTCTTATTACTGCTACAACTCCTACCAAAACTACTACTGCTGCTACTTCTACTACTACTACTACTAGGTTGTTGCTACTCCTACTACTATTGCTACTGCCACTACTTCTACTACTACTGTTGTTACTACTACTACTACTACTCAAACTCCTACTTCAACTACTACTACTACTACTACTATTACTGTGATAGCTACTACTACTACTACTACTATTGCTACAACTACTACTCCTCCTCCTACTACTACAATTGCTACTAGTACTACTATTGCTACTACTACCACTGCTTGCTACAAGTACTACGGCCACGTCTATAGCAATAACGACTACCACTACTACTACCACTTCAAATGTTGATACCACAACTGCTACTCCTACTTCCATAACTGCTACTACTACTATAGCTGCTACTACTATAGCTACTACTTCTACTGCCACCACTAATACCACTCTAACTCCTACTACAACTACTACTACAACTCCTCCTTCCGCTACCATGACTCATAATACTACTGCTAATACAACAAAACTATTACTACTACTACTATTACTACTACTCCTACAACTACTGCTACCACTACTGCTACTGCTATAATTACTACTAGTATTGCTACTGGTAGTATTACTACTATTACTGCCACAAATGCAACTGTCATTGTTGCTACTCCTACTACAATGACTTCCATTGCTATTATTACTAGTCCTACTACTAATACAACTACTACCACAAATGCTGCAACTACTACTACTACTACTACTAGTCCTACTGCTACTACTACTCATAATACTGCTAATACTGCTGCTATTACTACTACTACTACTACTAGTACTATGCCTATTGCTATTGCTGCTACAACTAATATTACTACTATTATTAATAATACCACTTCTACTACTACTACACTACTACTACTACTTCTACCACTACTACTACTCTCACTCCTACTACTACTACTACTATGACTACTCCTACTGCTACAACTACTCATAATACTACTGCTGCTACTCCAACTACTACTACTACTACTATAATTACTACAGTTACTACTACTGTTGCTACAACTATTACAACTACCACTACTCCTACTGCTACAACAATAACTACTACTAGTCCTAGTACTACGACTACTATTGCTACTGCTACTACTAGTACTATGACTCTTATAGCTACTACAACTGTTGCTACTGCTACTCCTACTACTACTCCTACAGCTCGTACTACTACTGCCACAACTATTGCGAATGCTAATGCTACTGCTACTACTGCCACTTCTACTACTGCTGCTTCTACTACTACTACAACAACAACTTATACTCCTAATCCTACTACTACTACTACTACTACCCCTACTACTGCTACTACTACTATTGCTAGTCCTACAACTACTATTACCACTTCTACCACTACCACTACAACTACTACTACCACTACTATGACTAATATAATAGTAGCAGTAGTAGCAGTAGCCGTAGCCCTAGTAGGAGCAATAGCTGTAGCTGTGGTATTAGCAGCAGTAGCAGTAGTAGTAGTAATAGTAGCAGTATCAATAGTAATTATAGCAATAGTAGTAGCGGTAGTAATAGGAGCAACAGCAATAGTGATAGTAGTAGTAGTAGAAGCAGTAGCAGGATGCAATTATGGTAGTAGTATTTGTTATAGCAGGAGTTTTACGATTAGTAGTAGTAGCAATCATAGTAGTAGTAGAAGGAGTAGTGGTAGTTGTTGTTGTGGTGGCAGTAATAGCTGTAGTAGTAGCATTAACAACAATAGTAGTAGTTGTAGTAGTAGCAGTAGTAGCAGTACTTTTTGTTGTTGTAGTAGTATTTGGAGTAGTCGTATGTTGAGTGGTATTAGTTGTAGTAGCAGTAGCTGTAGTACTAGTAGTAGTAGTAGGAGGAGGAGGAGTAGTAGTAGTAGTCATAGTAGCCGTAGCCATAGTAGTAGCAGCTGTAGCAATAGTAGTTATTCTTGAAGTAGTAGTAGTAGGAGTAGTAGTAAGTAGTACGAGAAGTTGTGATTATTGTTGTGGTGGTAGTAGTAGTAGTAGGAGAAGTCATAGTAGAAGTAGTAGTCATAGTAGTAGTAGTAGTTATTGTAGTAATAGAAGTTATAATTGTAGTTATTAATACTAGCAGTAGTAGTTATTGTTGTAGTATTAGGAGTAATAGTAGTACAATAGCACTAGTAGTAGTAGTAGCAGGAGCAAAAATAGTAGGAGTACTAGCAGCAGTAGTAATAATAGTAGTGGCAGTAGTTATCGTAGAAGTAGTAGTGGTAG
Organism: Trichopus zeylanicus subsp. travancoricus; assembly: GCA_005019695.1. Lineage (NCBI taxonomy): Eukaryota > Viridiplantae > Streptophyta > Magnoliopsida > Dioscoreales > Dioscoreaceae > Trichopus > Trichopus zeylanicus. Next base: position 52,257 of record RXID01011155.1, on the reverse strand, counting down.
TTGCAGTAGTAGGAGTAGTAGTTGCAATAGTAGAAGTAGTAGTAGTTGTTGTGGTATTCACAGTAGTAGTAGTAGTGGCTGCTGTAGTAGTAGGTATAGTAGTAATAGTGGTAATGTTGTGGTAGCCGCAGCAGTAGCAGCAGTAGTAGTAGTAGCATTAGCATTAATAGTAGTAGAAGTAGTTATTGTATTAGTAGCAGTAGTAGCTGTAGTAGGAGTAGTAGTAGTTGCAGTAGTTGCAATAGTAGAAGTAGTTTTTGTAGTATAGTAGTTGCAATCATAGTAGTAGTGGTAGCAAATGTTGTAGTAGAAGTAGCAGCAGCAGCAGCAACAGTAGTATTACTAGTAGTGGTGGTTGTTGTTATAGTAGCACTAGTTGTGGCAACTATAGCAGGAGTAGTAATAGTAGTAATAGTTGTAGTAGCTTAGTAGTAGTATTTGTAGTTGTAGGAGTAATAGTAGCAGCAACAATAGTAGTTGTAGTTGTCGTAGTAGCAATCACAATAGTAGTAGGAGTAGTAGTAGCTGCAGCAGCAGGTACTAGTAGCAGTAGTTGTCATAGTAGTAGTAATACTAGCCGTAGTGGGAGTAGTAATAGTGGTAGTAGTAGTGGTAGCAGTTGTCGTAGCCTTAATAGGAGTAGTAGTGAAATCAGTAGTATCAGTAGTAGTAGCTACAACAATAGTAGTAGTTGTTGTAGCAGCAGTACCGGTAGTAGCAGTAGTAGCAGTAGTAGTAATAGCAGTAGCAGTAGCGATTGTAGTAGTAGTAGCAATAGCAACAACAGTAGTTATGGTAGTAGTATTTATTATAGTAGGAGTTTTAGGAGTACCAGTAGTAGTAGTCATAGAAGTAGGAGCAGGAATAGCAGTTGTAGAAGGAGTAGTAATAGTTGTAGTTGTGGTACCGGTAATAGAGGTAGTAGTAGCATTAACAACAATAGTAGTAGTTGTAGAAGTAGTAGTAGTAATAGTACTAGAAGTAGTAGCAGTAGTAGTAACAGTTGAAGCAATAGTTTTAGTTGTAGTAGTAGTATTTGTAGTAGTCATATGTCAAGTGGTAGTAGTAGTAGTAGTGGTCGTAGCAGTAATAGTACTAGTAGTAGTAGTAGTAGTAGTAGCAGAAGTTGCAGTAGTAGCTATAGTAGTTATTGTTGAAGTACTAGTAGTAGGAGTAGTAGTAAGTAGTAGGAGAAGTAGTAGTTTTTGTTGTGGTAGCAGTTGTAGTAGTAGGAGCAGTCATAGCAGTAGCAACAGCCATTGTAGTAGTAGTACTTGTTGTAGTAGTAGAAGTTGTAGTCGTAGTAAGTAATAGTACCAGCAACTGTAGTAGTAGTAGTTGTAGCAGGAGCAAAAATAGTAGGAGTACTAGCAGCACTAGAAGTAGTAGTAGTGGCAGTAGTTATCATAGTAGTAGTAGTTGTTGTTGTTGTAGTAGGAGTTGCAGTTGCAGCAGCAGCAGCAGCAGCAGCAGCAGCAGTAGTAGTAGTAGTAGCAATAGTAGTAGTAGTAGTAGTAATAATAGTACTAGAAATAGAAGCAATAGTATTAGTACTAGTTGCAATAGTAGTAGGACTAGTAGTAGTTGTAGTAGTAGCAGTAGTGGTAGTAGTAAGTAATAGTAGCAGTAGTAGTAATTCTTGTAGTTGTAGGAGTAATAGTAGCAACAACAATAGTACCTGTAGTAGTAGTAGTAGTAGCAGTAGCAATAATATAGGAGTACTAGCCGCAGCAGCAGCAGGAGTAGTAGCAGTAGTTGTCGTAGTAGTGTAGTACTAGCAGTAGTAGGAGTAGTAATAGTAGTAGTAGTAGGGGTAGTATTAGCCATAGCCATAGTAGGAGCAGTAGTGGTAGCAGTAGTATTTGCAGCAATAGAAGTAGTAGTAATAGTAGTAGTAGTACTAGCAGTAGCAGTAGCGGTAGTAGTAGTAGCAGCAGCGGTAGCGATAGTAGTAGTAGTAGTAGTAGTAGCAATAGCAGTAGTTGTGGTGGTAGTGTTTGTTATAGTAGGACTTTTAGGAGTACTAGTAGTAGAGTTGTAGTTGTAGAAGGAGTAGTGTTAGTTGTAGTTGTGGTAGCAGTAATAGTTGTAGTAGTAACATTAAAAATAGTAGTAGTAGTAGTAGTAGTAGTAATAGTAGTAGTAGTAGTAGTAGCAAAACTAGTAGTAATAGCATTAGTAGTAGTAGTTTTTGTTGTAGTAGTAGTAGTAGCAGTAGCAGTAGTAGTGGCAGTAGTGGTCGTAGTAGTAGTAGTAGTACTTGTAGTAGCAGGAGTAGTAGTTGTAGTAGTAGTAGTGATAGTAGCAGTAGCCGTCGCAGTGGTAGGACTAGTAGCAGTAGCAGTAGTTGGCAATAGTGGTTATTGTCGAAGTAGTAGTAGTTGTAAGAGTATTAAGTATTAGTAGAAGTAATAGTTGTTGTTGTGGTAGTAGTAGGAGGAGGAGGAGGAGTTGTAGTAGCAGCTGCAATCATAGTAGTAAGAGTAGTAATAGTTTCAGTAGTAGTAGTAGTTATTGTAATAAATAATAGTAACCGTAGTAGTAGTTGTTGATGTAGTAGAAGTAATAGTATCACTAGAAGCCGTAGTAGCAGTAGCTGGAGGAGGAGGAAAAATAGTAGGAGTGCTAGAAGTAGTAGTAGTAGTAGTGGCAGTATCTGTCATTGTAGTAGTAATAGCAGTTGTAGTAGTAGTAGTAGGAATAGTTGTTACAGTAGTAGTGCTAGTAGTAGTTGTTGTAGTATTATTAGTAGTAGTAGTAGTGGCTACTGTAGTTGTAGGAGTAGTAGTTGTAATAGTAGTAATAGTAGTGGTAGCAGCAGCATAGTAGTAGCAGTAGCAATAGTGGCAGTTGTAGCGTTAGTTGTAATAGTAGTAGAAGTAGTTGTAGTATTAGTAGCATTATTAGCTATAGTAGAAGTAGTAGCAGTAGTTGTAGTAGTAGTAGTAGTTTTAGTAGTATATTAGTTGTAGTCATAGTAGTAGTAGCAACAGCAATAGTAGTAGTAGAAGTACTAGTACTAGTAGCAGTAGTATTAGTAGTAGTAGCTATTGTTGTCATAGTAGTAGTTGTATTTGTGGCTACTCTAGTAGTAGGAGTAGTAGTAATACTAGTAATAGCTGTAGCAGCAGAAGTAGTAGTAGCAGTAGCAATAGTAGTAGTAGCCGTAGTAGTAGTAGGTGGTGTAGTTGAAGTAGTACTAGTAGTAATTATAAGTAGTAGTAGTAATTAGTAGTAATATTAGTAGTAGTACTTGTAATAGCGGTAGTAGTAGTAGGAGTAGTTGTAAGCGGTAGCATTGGTAGAAGTAATAGAAAGTAATCGTAGTAATAGTAATAGTAGTTGTAGTAGTGGTAATAGCAGCAGTAGTGTAGTAGTAGTAGCAGTAGCAGTAGTAGTAGGAGTACTAGCTATGGTAGTAGTTGTAGCAGCATCAGTTGTAGTATTAATAGTTCTAGTAGTACTAGTGATAGTAGCAGTAGTCGTAGCAGTAGCATGTGTATTGGTAGCAGTTGTAGTACTAGTAGCAAAAGTAGTAGCAATAAGGAGTAGTAGTAGTAGTAATGGTAGTAGTAGTAGCAACAACAACAACTGTAGTAATAATAAGCAGTAGCAGTAGTAGTAGTAGTAATAGAAATAGGAGCAATACTAGTAGGAGTAGTACTAGTTACAGTAGTAGCAATAGTGGTAGTACCAAGTAATAGTAGCAGTACTAGTAGTAGTTGTAGTCGTGAGAGTAATAGCAGTAGCAGCAATAGTAGTTGTAGTTTTAGTACTAGCAGTAGCAATACTAGTAGGACTACTAGCAGCAGTAGCAGTAGTAGTAGTAGCTGTAGTTGTTGTAGTAGTAGCAGTAGTAGTTGTTGTAGTAATTATAGTAGTAGTGGTAGTTTTAGTTATAGTAGTAGTATTTGTAGTGGTCATATGTTGAGTGGTAGTAGTAGTAGTAGTGGTGGTGGCAGTAGTAGCAGTAGTAATAGTCATAGTAGTAGTAGTACTAGTAGTTGTAGAAGTATTAGTAGTAGCAGCAGCAGCAGTAGTAGCAGTGGAAGTAGCCGTAGTAGTAGTAGCAGTTGTATCAGAACTAGTAGTAGTAGCAGTAGTAGTAGCTGTAGCAGTAGTAGGAGTTGTATCAGAAGTAACAGTAGTTGCAGTAGTTGCAATAGTAGTTATTGTTGAAGTAGTAGTAGTTGGAGTAGTAGTAAGTAGTAGTAGAAGTAGTATCAGCAGTCGTAGCATTAGCCACAGCCGCAGTAGTAGGACTTGTAGTAGTTGCGGTAGTAGCAGTAGTAGTTGTAGTAAGAAATTGTAGAAGCAGTAGTAGCTGTTGTAGTAGTTGGAGTAATAGTAGCAGCTGCAGTAGCAGTTGTAGTAGTAGTAGTAGCAGGAGAAAAAATAGGAGTACTAGCAGCAGTTGTAGCAGTAGTTGTGGCAACAGTTGTCGAAGCAGTAGTAGTGCTAGTAGCAATAGGAGTAATAGTAGTAGTAGTAATAGTTAGTGTAGTAGCCATAGCAGTTGTAGTAGCAGTTGCAATTGCTGTAGAAGTATGAGTAGTAGCAATAGTAGCAGCAGCAGTAGCAGTAGTGGTAGAAGGAGTAGTAGTAGTAGTAGCAGTAGAAGCAATAGTAGCAGTAGTAGCAGGAGCAGTAGCACTAGTGGTTGTGGTATTAGTAGTAGTAGTAGTAGCAGGAGCCGCAGTAGTATTAGCAGGAGCCGCAGTTGTGACAATTGTAGTTGTAGTAGTAGTTATAGTTGGAGTAGTAGTTGCTACAATAGTAGTAATTGTTGTTGTTGTTGGAGTAGCAGTAGGAGTAGTAGCTATAGTAGGAGTAGCGGTAGTAATAGTATTAGTAGGAGAAGTAGTCATAGCAGCAGTAGTAAGTGGAGTAGTAGAAGCAACAGCAGTAGTGGTTGCAGTAGTACTAGAAGTTGTAGTGGTAGCATTAGTTGTAGTAGATGCTTTAGTAGTATTAGTTGTCGTAGTGGTTGTAGTAGTTGTAGTAGGAGTAGTGGTCGTAGTAGCAGTTGTAGTAGTAATAGTCGGAGTAGTAGTGGTAGGAGTAGTTGTAGTTCTAGCTGTAGTAGGAGTAGCAGCAGTATAAGTAGTAGTTGGACGAGTAGTAGGTGTAGTAGCAGCAGCAGTGGTCAGAGTAGTAATAAGAGTTATTGCACGAGTAGAGGTTGTAGCAATTGTTGTAGCACTAGGAGAAGCTGTAGTAGTGTAATATTAGTAGTAGTAGTAGTAGTAGTAGTAGTAGTAGTAGTAGTATTAGTAATAATAGTAGTAGTAGTAGTAGTAGTAGTAGTAGTAGTAGTAGTAGTAGTAGTAGTAGTTGAATTAGTAGCAATAGTGGCAGCAGCCGTTGTTGTAGCAGTAGCGTTAGTTGTTGTAGTAGTAGCTACAGCAGGAATTGTAGTAGTAGTAGTAGTAGTAGTCGTAGTAGTAGTCACAGTAATAGTAGTAATGTTGCAATTGTCGTAGAAGGTGAAGGAGTAGCAGTAATAGTAATAGCAGTAGTGGCACTAGTTGTAACAGTAGCAGTAGTTGTAGGATGAATAGTAGCAATAGTAGTAACAACAGCAGCAGCAACAGTAATAGGAGGAATAGTAGCGATAGTAGTTGTAGCAGTTGTAGTAGTTGTCTAGTAATAGTAGTGGTAGTACTAGTAGTATTAATAGGAGGAGTAGTAGTAGTAGTTCTAGCAATAGTAGTAGCAGCAGTAGTATAAGTAGTAATAGTAATAGTGGTGGTAGTAGTAGTGGTAGTGGTAGTGATAGTGGTGTAGTAGCAGTATTAGCAGTAGCAGTAGTTGTAACGGTATTGGTAGTAGTAGCAGTGGTAGCAGCAGCAGTAGTAGTAGTTGTAGTAGTACCCAAAGTTGCAGTAGCATTAGTGGTGTAATAGCTATAGTTGGAGTAGCAGCAATGGTAGTAGTTGTAGTAGTAGAAGTTCTAACAGTAGTAGTAGTAGGAGTAGTGGAAGTTGTTGTAGCAGTAGTCGTAGTAGCAGTATTAGCGTTAGTAGTATTAGTAGTAGTAGTAATAGAGAAGCTATAGCTGTAGTTGTAGCAGTAATAGTAGTATCTGTAGTAGTAGTAGTTGTCATAGTACTAGTTGCTGTAGTTGTAGCAGCAGAAGCAGTAGCATCAGTAATATTAGTAGTAGTAGCAGCAGTAGCAATAGTGGAACCCGTAGTAGTAATAGTAGTAGCAGTAGTAGCAATAGCAGTAGTTGTTGTTGTTGTTGTAGTAGTGTGGTAGTAGTAGCGTCGATAGTAGTTGTATTAGGAGTTGTTGTAGTAGTAGGAGTAGTATTATTAGTAGCAGTAGTCAGAGTGATAGTAGTAGTTGTAGTAGTAGTAGTTGCACTATTAGTTATAGTAGTAGTTGTAGCAATAGTTATAGTAGCAGCAGTTGTTGTAGGATTGGCAGTAGGAGTCGTAGTAGTAGGAGTAGTAGTAGAAGTAGTTGTCATATTTGCAGTAGTAGTAGGATGAGTATTAGGAGTAGCAGCAGCTCCGGTAGTATGACTAGCAGAAGGAATGGAAGCAGTAACAGAAGTAGTAACAGTAGTTGTAATCGCAGTAGTAGTATAGTAGAAGTAGTAGTAGCAGCAATAGTAGTAGTAGTAGTTGTTGTAGCTGTAGTAGGAGTAGTATTAGCAGCAGTAGTTGTTGCAGTAGTAATAATAGCAGTAGTAGCAACAATAATAGCAGAAGTAGCAGTAGTTGTACTTGTAATAGTAATAATAGTAGTAGTAGGAGTAGTGGAAATAGTAGTAGCTGTAGTAGTTGTTGTGGCAGTAGCAGCAGCAGCAGTAGTAGAAGTGGTAGTTGTCGTTTTAGTAGGAGAAGTAGTAGTAGTAGGAGCAGTAGCAGTAGCAGTAGCAGTGGTAGTAGAAGGAGTAGCAGGAGTAGTAGTAGCAGTAGTAGTAGATGTAGTGCTAGTAGTAGTAGTTGTTGTAACTATAGTAGTTGTAGTCGTAGCAGCAGCAGTAGTAGTAGTTGTTATTGTAGTAGTAGTGCAAGTAGAAGTTGTAGTATTCCTAGTAGTAGTCGCAGTAGTAGTAGCAGCAGCTGTAGTAGCAATAGTAGTAGTAGTGGTAGTAGTTGTAGTGGCAGTAGTAGCAGCAGTAGTGGTAGCTGTGGCAGTAGGATTTGCTGTAGGAATTGTAGTAGTAGCAGAAATAGTAGTTATTGTTCTTGTAGATGTGGTAAGAGAAGTCATAGTAGTAGTAGTAATAGTACGAGCAGTAGTAGTAGTAGTAGTAGTAGAACTACTAGTAGAAGTAGTAGCAGTGGCAGTAGTAGCATCATTTGGAGTAGCAGCAATAGTATTAGTGTCATAGAAGTGGACGTTGTATTTGTAGTAGTAGTAGAAGCAGCAGCAATAGTAGTAGAAATAGTAGCAGAAGTAGCAGTAGAAGTAGTTGTAGCTTAGTAGTAGTAGTAGTAGCAGTTGAAGCAATAGCAATACTAGTAGCAATAGAAGCAGTAGTAGCAGTTATGGCAGTAGCAGTAGTTGTAGCAGCAACGACAACAACATTAGTAAGAGTAGGAGTAGCAGTAGGAGTTTCAGCAGTGGTAATAGTAGTAGTTGTTGTGGTTGTACGATTCGTCATAGTTGTAGTCATTGTAAGTGAAGTAGTCTAACTAATCGTAGTAGTAGCAGTTGTAGTTGTAGCAGCAGTAGTAATTGTTGCAATAGTAGTGTATTAGGAGTAGTATTAGTAGTAGTATTTGCACCACTAGTAAGAGTAGTAGTTGTAGTAATAGTAGCAGAAGTTGTAGTAGTAGCAGTATTTGTAGCTGTAGCATTAGTAGTGGTAGTTGTAGTAGTAACAATAGTAGTATTAATAGCAGTAGTAGTAGAAGTGGTTGTAGCAGTTGCAGTAGTAGTAGGAGGAGTGGTAGCAGTAGCAGTAATAGTAGCAGTAGTAGTGGCAGTATTAGTAGTAAAAGTAGCAGTACTAGTTGTAGCAATAGCAGTAATAGAAGTAGTAGCAGCAATAGGAGTAGTAATAGTAGTAGTAGCCGTAGCAATATTGGTAGTAACAGTAGTGGTAGTAGAAATAATAGTAGTAGCAGCGGTAATCGTAATAACAGTTGTAGTAGCAGTAGTAGTAGTAGTAGTTGCAAAAGCAACACATGCAGGAGCAATAGTAGTAGTAGTTGTAGTAATTGTAGCAGTAGTTGTCGTGGCAGTAGGAGTAGTAGTGTACTAGTATTAGCAGTTGTAGTGGCAGTAGTTGGTGTAGAAATAGTAGCAAAAGTAGTAGTAGTAGCACTAGTTGTAGGAGTAGTAGTAGTAGCAGAATTAGTAGCAATTGCTGAAATATTAGCAGTAGTATTTGCAGTAGAACTAGTAGTAGTAATAGTAGCAGCAGTAGTAGTTGCAATAGCAGTAATAGTAGCAGTAGTAGTTGCAGTATTAGTAGCAGCAGTAAAAGTGCTAGTTGTAGGACTAGCAATAGTAGTAGCAGTAGTAGCACTTGTTGTGGCAACAAGAGGAGTAGTAGTGGCAGTAGGAGTAGTAGTAGTTGTATATGCAATAGTATTATTAGTAATAGTAGTAGCGGTGGTAGTAGTAGTACTAGTAGCAGTAGCAATAGTAGCAGTAGTAGCAGCAGTAGTAGTAGTACTAGTAGTAGTAGTTATAGACTAGCTGTAGTAGTAGTTGTACAAGTAGTAGTGGTAGTAGTCAGAGTAGTAGTTGTTGTACTGGTTTTAGTAGTAGTAGTAGTAGCAACAACTTTAGTAGTAGTAATAGCAGTACTAGTAGTATTTGTAGTAGTTGTAGTAGCAGTGGCAGTAATAATAATTGTAGTAGTTGTTGTTGTTGTAGTAGTAGGAGTGTGAGGAGGGGGAGGAGTAGTAGTAGTAGTAGTAGTAGTAATTGTCATAGTAGTTGTAATAATAGTAGTAGTAGTAGTAGTAGTAGTAGTGGTGGTGGTGGTGGTAGTGGTGGTGGTGGGAGTATTAGGATTAATAGTAGTAGTAGTAGTAGTAGTAGTAGTAGTAGTAGTAGTAGTAGTAGTAGAAGCAGAAGCAATAGGAGTAGGAGTTGGAGTAGATGTAGTAGTAACTGAAGTAATAGTAGTTGGACTAATAGCACTAGTAGTAGTAGTATTGGTAGTAGTTGTTGCAGCAGTAGTGGTAGCAGTAGCAGCACTGCTAGTAATAGTGTTAGGAGTAGTAATAGCTGCAAGAGTATTTGTTGTCATTGTTCTAGCAGTATTAGTAGTCGTAGTAGTAGCAGTAGTAGCGGTAGCTATAGTGGTAGCAGTAGCAGTAGCTGTCACAACATTAGTGGTTGCAGTAGCTGTAGTAGTAGTAGCAGCAATGGTAGTCGCAGTAGTAGTAGTAGTAGGAGTAGTGGTAGTTGTAGTAGGAATTGTAGCAGTAGTAGCAGTAATAGCGTTAGTAGTAGCAGTAGTAGTGGCAGTAGTAGCAGTAGCTATAGCATTAGCTGTAGTTATAGTAGTAATAGTAGTAGCTGTAGTAGTAGTAGTCATAGAAGCAGTAGTTACAGTAGTAGTAGCTGTAGTACTAACAGTAGTAGGAGTAGTAGAAGTAGTGGTAGTAGCAATAGCAAAAGTCGTAGTAGTTGGAGTTGTAATAGCAGTAGTAGTATAAGTTGCAGCAGTAGTAGTGGTTATTGTAGTAGTAACGGTAAGAGTAGCATCAGTTGTAGTTGTATTAGGAGTTGTTGTAGCAGTAGTAGGAGTGAGAATAGTAGTAGTTGTAGTAGTAGTAGTAGTAGTAATAGTAGTCATAGTGGTTGAAGTTGTAGTAATAGTAGCAGTAGTAGTAGCAGTAGTAGTAGCAGTAGTTATAATTGTGGTATTACGAGTAGTAGTTGCCATAGTAGTTATAGTAGTAGTTGTTGCAGCGGTAGTAGTAGTAGTTGTAGGATTGGCAGTAGGAGACATAGCAGCAGTAGTAGTAGTGGATGTAATATTAATAGTAGTAGTAATATTTGCAGTAGAAGTAGGAAGAGTATTAGGAGTAGTTGCATCTGGAGCGGTATGAGTAGTAGTAGGAATTGAAGCAGTAATAGCAGTAGTAGCAATAGTTGTAACAGTAGTAGTAGCAGTAGTAGTATAGTAGTAGTAGTAGAAGAAGTAGTAGCAGTAGCAGCAGCAGTAGTGGTAGTAGCTGTAGCAGTAGAAGCTTAGCAGTAGTAGTCGCAATAGTAGTAGTTGCAGCAGTAATAGTAGTATTAGTAGCAGCATTACTAGTAGAAGTAGCAGTAGTTGTATTAGTAATAGTAGTAGCTGTAGTGGAAATAGTAGCAGCAGCAGTATTAGTTGTGGAGTAGGAGTAGCAGCAGCAGTAGTAGTAGTTGTCATAGTAGTGTAGGAGAAGTAGTAGGAGGAGTAGTAGGAGGATGTGTAGTAGGAGTAGCAGTTGTACTTGTAGTAGTTGTAGTCGTATTACTAGGAGTAGTAGACGTATTACTAGGAGTAGTAGCAGTTGTACTTGTAGTAGTTGTAGTCGTAGCAGTAGTAGTAGTTATTGTTATTGTAGTAGTAGTGCAAGTAGCAGTCAAATTATTCCTAGTAGTAGTAGCAGTAGTAGTAGTAGTAGTAGTAGTAGCAGTAGCATCAGTAGTAGTAGTAGAAGTAGTAGTAGTAGTAGTAGCAGTAGTGGTTGTAGCAGTAGTAGTGGTAGTATTGGAAGTAATAGAAGTAGTAGTAGTACTACGAGTAGTTGTGGGAGTAGTAACAGCAGCAGTAGTAGCTGTAGTAGTAGGAATAGCTATAGTAATTTAACCTATAGTAGTAGTTGTTGTTGTTGTCATTGTAGCAGTAGTAAGTGAAGTCGCAGAAGTAGTAGTAGTATGAGTTGTAGTAGTAGTGGTGACAATATTAGCATCATTCGGTGTATTAGCAATAGTAGTTGTGTCGTTGTAGTGGAAGTAGTATTAGTAGTAGTAGCAGAAGCAGTAGTAGTAGGAGCAATAGTAGTAGTAATAGCAGCAAAAGTACTAGTAGAAGCAGCAGTAGAAGAAGTTGCAGTAGTAGTAGCAGTGGTAGTAGTTGTAGCAGTAGTAGAAGCAATAGAAGCAGTAGTAGCAGTAGTAGCAGTAGTATCAGTTGTAGTAGCAACAATATTGATAGTAGTAATAGTAGAGTTGCAGTAGTAGCAGCAACAGTAGTAATAGTAGTTGTTCTTCTTGTAGTACGAGTAGTCATAATAGTAGTTGTTGTATGTGAAGTTGTAGGACTTGTAATAGTAGTAGCAATAGTGGTGTAGCAGTAGTAGTATCAGTTGTAGTATTAGCACTAGTAGTAGCAGTAGTAGTTGAAGTAATAGTAGCAGAAGTTGTAGTTGTAGCAGTGGCTGTAGCTATAGTAGTAGCAATAGTAGTAGAAGAAGTAGTAGTAGTAGTAGTGGCTGTAGTAGTAGCAGTTGTAGCAGTAGCAATAGTAGTAGTAGTAGTAGTAGTAGTAGTAGTAGTAGTAGTAGTAGTAATAGTAGTAGAAGTAGCAATAGCAGTAGTAGTAGGAGTATTAGTTGTAGAAGTAGTAGCCACAGTTGTAGGAGCAGTAAGAGTAGTAGTAGCAATAGGAGTTGTAGCAGTTGTAGCAGAAGTAGTATGGATAGTAATAGCAGTAGTAGTAGAAATAATAGTAGTAGCAGCAGTAATTATCATAGCAGTTGTAGTAGTAGTAGCAGTCGTAGAAGTTGCATAAGCAATAGTTGCAGGTGCAATAGTGGTAGTAGGTGTAATAATGGTAGCAAAAATAGCCATAGTTGTAGCAGTAGAAGTGTAGTAGTAGTAGTATTAATAGTAGTATTTGCAATAGTTGTAGCAGTTGTAGTTATAGTAATAGTAGCAAAAGTAATGGTAGTAGCACTAGTTGCAGGAGTAGTAGTAGCAGTAGCATTAGTCACAGTTGTTGTAGTATTAGCAGTAGTAGTGGTAGTGGTTGTAGAAGTAGCAGTAGCAGCAGCAGCAGAAGTTGCAGTAGCAATAATAGTAGCAGTAGTAATTGCAGTATCAGTAGTAGCACTAGTTGTAGTAGCAGTTGTAGTAGAAGTAAGAGGAGTAGTAGTAGCAGTAGGAGTAGTAGTAGTAGTAGTAGTAGTAGTAGTAGTAGAAGTAATAGTCATAGTAGTTGCAATTGTAGTAGTAGTAGTAGTGTAGTCGCATTAGCAGTAGCAGTAGTAGTCGTAGTAGCAGTAGTAGTGTAGTAGTAGTAGCAGCAGTAGTAGATGCAGTAATAATTATAGTAGTAGTAGTAGTCGTAGAAGTAGCAATAGTAGTTGTAGTGGTACTCGTAGTAGTAGTAGTAGTAGTAGTGTTGGTAGTAGTAGTTGTAGAAGTAGTATTAATAGTAGTAGTTGTAGCAGTAGTAGTGGTAGTAGTTGTCATAGTTGTAGTAGTACAACCAGTAGCTGCAACAACAACAGTTGTTGTTCTAGTAGTGTTAGTAATAACAATACTAGTAGTTGTAGTAGTAGAAGAAGTAGCAGTAGTAGTAGTATTAGCAATAGGAGTAGTACTAGTAGTAATAGTTTTTGTAGTAGTGGTAGTAGTAGTTGTAATTGTACTGGTAGTGGTAGGAGTTGTAGTAGAATTAGTAGCAGTTGTAGTAGTTGTAGTATTAGGAGTGGGAGTAGTAGTTGTTGTAGATGTAGTAGTAGCAATAGTAGTAGAAGGTGAGGTAGTAGTAGTAGTATTAATAATACTAGTAGTAGTATTGGTTATAGTAGTTGTAGTAGGCGTGGTGGCGGTAGTTGTATTGCTAGTAATAGTAGTTGGAGTAGTACTAGCTTTCAACAATAGAAGTAGTAGATATTGAATAGCAGTAGTAGCAGTAGTAGTCGTAGGAGTAGTAGGAGTTGTTGTAGAAGCAACAGTAGTAGTAATAGTAGTTGTAGTGGTAGTTGTAGTAGTAGTAGAAGTAGGAGTAGGAGGAGTAGCAATTCTAGTAATAGTATAGGTAGTAGCAGTAGTAGTTATATAGTAGGAGGAGCAGAAGTAGTAGTAGTAGTAGTAGGAGTCAGAGTAGTAGTAGTAGTGGTAGTAGTAGGAGGAGTAGCAATTCTAGTAATAGTATAGGTAGTAGCAGTAGTAGTTATAGTAGTAGGAGGAGTAGAAGTAGTAGTAGTAGTAGGAGGAGTCAGAGTAGTAGTAGTAGTGTAGTAGTAGGAGGAGTAGTAGTAGTAATAGTAGGAGTAGTAGGAATAGGAGTTGTAGGAGTAGTAGTAGCATTAGTAGGGGTAGGAGTAGTAGTAGTAGCAGTAGTAGTAGTAGGAGTAGTAGTAGTTGTAGGAGTAGTAGTAACAGTTGTAGGAGTAGGTGTAGTAGTAGTAGTAGTAGTAGGAGTAAGACGAGGTGCAGTTGTCGTAGTGGCTATTGTAGTAGTAGTACTAGTTGTAGTAGGAGGAGGAGGAGGAGGAGATGCAGAAGTAGTAGTGGGAGTAGGAGTTGGAGTTGTAGAAGGAGTAGTAATAGTTGGCGTAGTTGTAGTAGTAGTTGCAACAGGATTAGTAGTAGTAGTAGCAGTAGTAGTAATAGTTGTAGTACTATAAGTAGTGGTACTAGTAGTTGTAGTACTAGTAGGTGTAGTAGAAGTTAGAGTAGGAGTAGGAGTAGCAGTAGAAGTAGTATTAGTAGTAGTAGTAACAGTAGTAGGAGTAGTAGCAGTAGCAGTTGTACTAGTAGTAGTGTTAGTAGTAGTAACCGCAACAGCAGAAGTAGTAGCACCAGTTGTACTTGTAGTAGAATTAGTAGTTGATGTTTTATTAGTTGTAGTGTTATTAGTAGTGGTAGAAATAGTTGGAGTAGTAGTAGTTGTTATTGTTATGGTAGTAGTAATGGTTCTAGTAGTAGTAGTAGTTTTAGTAGCGGCAATAGTAATAGTAGCAGTCGTAGTAGGTGTAGTAGTTGTAGGAGTAGTAGGGGTAATAGTAGTTGGAGTAGCACTAGTAATGGGAGTAGTAGCAGCAACATAGTAGTAGTAGTAGTTGTGGTTGTAGCAGCAGTAGCTGTAGCAATAGTATTAGTTGTTGTCGCAGTAATAGTAGTCGTAATAGTAGTTTTAGTAGCAGTAGCGGTAGTAGTAGTTGTAGTACTCCTAGGTGTAGCAGTTGTAGTAGTAGATGTAATTGTAGTAGTAGAAGTAGCAGTAGCAGTAGTAGTTAAAGCAATAGTAATAACAACAGTATTAGTAGTAGTAACAATAGAAGTAATTGTAGATAGTAGTTTTAGTAGAAGTTGTTGTAGTTTCAGTAGTAATAGTAGGAGTAGTAGTAGGAGGAGGAGTAATAGTAGTAGTGGTAGTAGTATTACTGCTACTACTACTGCTACAACTGCGACAATTACTACTACTAGTACTAGTACTACTACTACTGTTACTACAACTTCTAATACTACTACGACTACTACTACTGCTATTGCTACTATGCTACTTCTCTTACAACTACTGCATTTTAGTAGTAGTTGTAGTAGTAGTAGTAGTTTTACTCGTACTATTAATGCTCTAATTGTGACTACTGGTACAACTACTACAACTACTACTGCTACTATTGCTACTTCTACTTCTTATATACTACGACTACTACTATGGCTTTTGCCACTACTTCTCTTACTGCTACTGCTACTGCTAATACGACTATTGCGACTACCTCTCCTACTACCACTATTGCTACTACTAATAAAACTACTACTACTGCGAGTACTACTACTAATTCTGCCACTACTATTACTGTGACTACTACTACTACTACTATGACTACTACTATGGCTTTGGCTACTACAACTACTCCTACTACTACCATTATAACTACTACTACTACTACTTTTACTAATACAGCTACTACTACTACTACAGCCACCACCACTTCTACTAGTACAACTACTACTGCATCTATTACTGCTACGACAACAACAACAACTACTACTATAAGTACTACTACTTCTACTACTACTACTATTACTACCACTGCTACTTCTACTGTTACTACTACTATGACTATTACTACCGCTACCACTACAACTACTACCGCTACTACTACTCCTCCTCCTAAAACTAATAGTACTACTGCTACAACTACTACAGTTGCATCTTCTGCTACTAATATTGCTATTGTTGCTACTACAGCTCTTACTGTTTCTACTGCTATTATTGCTACTACTGCTACTACTGCGATTACTCCTAATACTAGTACTACTGCTTCTTCTTCTACTACTACTACTACTACTACTAACAATACCACTACTACTACGACAACAACTACTTCTACTACTCCTACTGCTGCTACCGTTGCTACTAGTCCAACAGCTACTTCTGCCACTATACTACTATTGCTACTACCATTGCTACTATTACTTTTCCTACTACTACTACTACCACAACTACTAATATTACTACTACTAGTGTTACTTCTACTATTACTGGTACTACTACTAGTACTTCTGCTACTACTACCACTGCTTTTAATAATACTACTACTATTACTACTGTAAATACCACCACTACTACTGCTGCTACTACTACTATAGCTAATGCTACTACTACTACTACAACAACTACTACTCCTACTACTACAAATACTACTACAACTACAATTCCTACCCACTACCACCACAACTACTCCTACTACTACTGCTACAACCCTTTCTCCTACAACAACTACTACTACTCCTACTATTACAACTCCTACAGCTACTATTACTACTGCTACATCAACTACTACTATTACTACTATTATTAGTACTACTACTTCTACTACTAGTGCAACTACTATTAGTTCTACAACAACAACTATGACAACTATTAGAACTACTACTTCTACTACTACAACAACAACAACAAGTAATACAACTATTTCTGCTAATACTACTACTGCGACTACTAATACTACTACTACTCCTACTACTACTAATACTACTGCAACTCCAGTTACAACTACTACTACTCCAACTACAACAACTACTATTACTCTTACTACTCCTACAACTGCTATTACTATTGACTTCTGCTACTACAAATGCTATAGGTGTTGTTGCTACTACTACTACAACTAGAACTACGACCGCTACAGCTACTTCTCCTTCTACTACTACTATTAGAAGTACTACTACTACTACTGCTACTCATCCTACTCCCACTATCGCTGCTGCTATTGCTACTGCTACTACTACTACAACAATAACAACCACAACAACTACTACTACTACTATTGTTGATGTTGCTACTACAACTACTACTCTTATAACTTCCCCTACTACTACTTCTACAGCTACTACTACTATTGCTGTTGCTGCTACTACTACTACTATTACTACTACTACTGTCGCTACCACAACAACTACTACTTCTACTACTACTACAATGCCTAGAATTATTCATACTACTGCTACAACTACTACTGCATTCGCTACTACTACTGCAACGACTACTACTATAGTTTCTAATACTACTACTACTATCGCTACCACTTCAACTACTACTGCTACTACTACTCCTAAAATTATTAGTATTATAGCTCCATCTACTGCTACTAATACTGCTAATGCTGCTACCACAACTCTTATTGTTTCTACTCCTACTATTGCTACTACTGCTACTACTGTTATTTCTCTGACTACTACTACTGCCACTACAACTACTGTTACTACTACTAGCTTTGCTCCTACTACTACTAGTAATACTGCTACTACTTCTACTACTACTGTTACTGCTTCTACTACTACTACTACTTTTACTATTGCAAATACTACTGCTACTACTACTACTACAACTACAACAACTACTACTACTATCACTACTGCTCCTGCTAATGCTTCTACTACGACTATTAATACTACTACTATGACTAGTATCACTATTATTACTCCTACTACTCCTACTACTCCAACTACTGCTACTCCCGCTGCTACTCCTACTACAACTACTACTACTCCAACAACTACTACTCCTACTACTCCTGCTACAACAACTACTGCTACTACTGCTATTGCTACTACTACTATTGCTGCTACTAGCACTACTACCGTTACTGTAAGTTCTACTACTACTGCTATTACTCCAACTTCTACTACTAATAATATTACTACTGCTACTACTCCAATTTCTATAACTACTAATATTGCTACTACTACAAGTGCTGCTGCTGCTGCTACAACTGCTACAACCACAGCTACTACTACTACAACAACAATAACAACAACAACTACTACTACTACTATTACAGCTATTGCTACTACTACTACTCCTCCTATAACTTCTCCTCCTACTACTACTATTGCAACTACTGCTACTGCTACTGCTACTACTATGGCTTCTACTACTGCTAGTACTACTACTACTACTATTACTTCTACTACTACTGCTGTTGCCGCTCCTTGTCCTACACCTGCCACTACTTCTGGTACTACTACTACAACTACAACTACTACTTTTGTTGTTGATGATGCTACTACTTCTGCTACTCCTATTACTTCTTCTACTAATACTCGACTGCTACCATTACCCATACTACTGCTACTACTACTCCTGCTGCTGCTACTACTACTACGATGACTATTACTATTACTGCTACAATTACTACTACAGCTACTACTATGGATAAAAGTACTACTATTGCTACTATTACTACTACTACTACTACTACTACTACTACTATTACTACTATTACAACTATAACTACAACAACTACTACTACTACAACGACTATGACAACTATTACTCCGACTACTACAACTACAACAGCTACTTCTACTACTGCTACTACTATTATTGCTGTTGCAAATACTCCACCGACTACTACTCCTACTCCTACTACTCCTGCTACTATTGCAACTCCTACTCCTAATACTACTACAACAACTACTACTACTATTATTACTACTATTGTTGCTACTACAACTACTACTATTACAATTGCTACTACTATTAATACTACTGTGATAGCTAATACTGCTACCTCTACTACTATTACTACAACTACTGAAACTACTACAACTAACATTGCTGCAACTAACACTACAACTACTACTATTCCTTCTGTTGCTACTACTGCTACTACTACTGCTGAAACTATTGCTACTTCTGCTACTACTGTTACTGATGCTGCTGCCGATGCCACTACTACTATTACTAATGCTACTACTACTTCTCCTACTACTGCTACTATTGGGGATTCAACAACTACTACTACTTCTGCTACTACAACAGCTACAAAAACTATTACTACAGCTGTTGCTGCTGCTAGTACTGCTACCACTACTACTGCAACTACTACTACTGCTACTACTATTTTTTCTACTACAACTTTTGCTACAACTACTATTGTTACCAGTACTCCTACAACTGCGACTAATACTACTACTATTATAACTTCCTCTACTACTGCTACTACTGCTACAACAACTGTGACTACTGCTACTTCTATAACATTTATAACTACTACTGTCACATTTGCGACAACTACTACTACTACTACTAAAGCAATTGCTACTACGACTGCTGCTACTACTACAACTATTGCTACTACTACAGCTACTACTACTACTATTGCTACTATGACAGCCACTACAACAACAACTACTGTTGCTGCTACTTCTACAACCATTGCTACTACTCCCACTACGTCTACCAGTACTACTACTACTGCTACTACTACTAGTACTGCTTTTACTACTACTTCTTATAGGACTGCTACTACTTCTGCTACTACTATTGCTGCTTCAACCACTACTAGCACTAGTACTACTACTCCTCCTCCTCCTCCTCCTCCTCCTACTACTCCTACTACCACTGCTACTACTACTACTGCTACTACTACTACTCCTACAACAACTCCTACTCCTGTTGCTACTACTTCTACTACTACTCCTACTACTACTACAACTGCAACTACTTCTACTACTACTGCTACTCCTACATCTATTGCTGCTGCTACAACTACAACTGCTGCTACTACTACTACTACTCCTCCTACTACTACTACTATTACTACTACTACTACTACTATTACTACAGCTCCTACTACTACTACTACTACTTCTACTACTGCTGCTGCTGTTGCTGTTGCTACTTCTCCTACTACTACTCCTACTATGACAACTACTGCTACTACTACTGTTGTTGTTGCTGCTACTAGTAGTAGTAGTAGTAGTAGTAGTACTACTACTACTACTACTACTACTTCTACTACTACTACTACTATTACTACTACTGTTGTTGCTGCTGCTACTACTACTACTACTACTATTACTACTGCTACTGTTACTATTTTTGCCACTACTAAATCTATTGCTGCTGTTACTACTTAAGCTGATACTTCTACTACTACACTACTACAACAACTACTACTGCTATTACTCCTATGATTGCTACTACTACTACTACAACTCCTAGTAGTATTATTGATTCTACTACCTCAACTAACTACTACTCTTACTCCTACTCCTACTACAACTCCTATTGGTACTACTACTAATGTTACAACTCTTACTGCTACTCCTACTCCTAGTATTACTGCAACTCCGACTAGTACTACTACTATTACTACAACTCTTACTACTACTACTACTCCAACCAGTGCTATTACTACTGCTAGTTCTACTACAACAACTACTACTACTATTGGTACTACTTCTACTACTACTCCTACTACTACTCTAACTACTACTACTGCTACTGCTACAACTACTACTGCTGCTACAACTACTGCTATGACAACTACTGCTACTATAACTACTACTAGTACTACTGCTTATACTACTACTTCTACTATTACTACTGCTTCAACTTTTGCTACAACTACTATTGCTACCACTACTCCTACTACTGCTACTATAACTACTTCTACTTCTACTACTACTACTACTGTGACTACTGCTACTTCTACAACTGTTACGACTACTACTGCTACAACTGCTTCTGCCAGTACAACATCTATTACTACTATTTCTACTACGACTGCTGCTACTACTACTACTACTATTACTACTACTGATATTGCTACTATTATTATTACTATTGCTGCTAGTATTGCTGCTAATACTACTACAACTTCCACTTCTACTATCACTTCTGCTACTGCTGTTTTTGCTACTAATACTGCTACTTCTACTACTACTGCTGTTACTACTACAACAACAACTACTACTTCCACTAATACTATTATAACTACTACTTCGACTAATGCTACTAGTACTACAGTTACTACTGCTACTACTACTACCAGAGCTGTTGCAACAACTAATACTACTACTACTACAACCACCACTTGTAATACTACTACTATTACTACAACTACGACTGCGACAACAAATATTACAACTACTTCTGCGACTACTTCTGCTAGAACTACTACTACTACCACTACTACTGCTGCTACCCCAATCACAACAACTACTACTACCACTACTACTACTACTACTACAAATACTTTAACTACTTCTGTTACTACTACTTCTAATACTACTGCTTCTACTTCAACTACTACTGCCATTACAACAATAACAACAACAACAACAACAACTACTACTACTACTATTGCTACTATTAAAACAACTACTACTCCTACTACTGTTGCTACTCCTACTACTACTTCAACAACAACAACTACTACTACTACTACTAGTAGTACTCGTGTTGCTACTGCTGCTAGTCCTGCTTCAACTACTACTACCACTACAACTACTACACCTACTACTACTGCTACAACTACTATCATTACTATTGCTACTACTACTACTACTGCTATTTTACTACTGCTACTTTTATTACTACTACTATTCCTACTACAACTACACCGAGTACCACTCTTACTCCTAGTCCTACTCCTACTACAACAACTGCTACTACTAATATTACTATTGCGGCTGCTGCCGTTGCTCTTGCTGCTACTCCTCC
This sequence comes from Trichopus zeylanicus subsp. travancoricus, assembly GCA_005019695.1. Lineage (NCBI taxonomy): Eukaryota > Viridiplantae > Streptophyta > Magnoliopsida > Dioscoreales > Dioscoreaceae > Trichopus > Trichopus zeylanicus. Next base: position 31,376 of record RXID01011155.1, on the reverse strand, counting down.
TCTTACTACTACTACTACTACTAGTACGTCCTCTTCTTCTACAATAACAACAACAACTGCTAATACCACTAGTACTCCTCCTCCTGCTGCTGCTACTACTCCTACTACTACTAATACTAGTATTACTACAACTACTACTACTTCTTCTACAACTACTACTTCTAATATTACTACTACTATGACTATTTCTACTACTACACCCACTGTTACTTCTACTACTACTTCTGCTACTACTATTACTACTACCACTACTATGGCCACTACATCCACTACTACTATTACTCCTCCTAACACTCCTATTACTATTACTACTACTACTACTACCACTACTATTACTTCTACCACTCCTTCTACGACCACCATCGCCACCGCCACCGCCACTACTACCGCTGCTGCGGCTACTACTGCTACAACAACAACAACTACCACTACTACTACTACGATTACTTTTACTGTTGCGACTACTACTACTACTACTACTATGAATAATACTACACCAACTATTAGTCCTACTCCTACTCCTACTCCTACCCCTACTACTATTGCTACTCCTGCTTCTACGACAACAACCACTACTACTACTACAATTACTATTACTCCTGCTAATACAACTACTGCTACTACTACTACCATTACCACTATTACTTCTACTACTGCTACTACTACTACTACAACAACTACAACAACAATAACTACTACTACTACTACAACAACTACCACTACTACTACTACTACTATTACTGCTACTACTACTACTATTACTACTTCTCTTACTACTACTGCTACTACTATTACAACTACAACTACTAGATGAATCATTAGTACTACTACTACTACTACTATGGCTACTACTCCTGCAACTTCCACCACTACCTCTACTATCACTACTACAGCTACTTCTGCTACTACTGCTACTATTACTACTACTACAGTTACTACTACTGCTACAACTACTACATCTGCTACTGCTACTTCTACTATTACTGCTACTACTTATGCTACTACTACTGTTGCTACTCCAGCTACAGCTACTACTACTTCTCCTACTACTACTACTATTACTACTACTACTACTACTACTACTACTACTACTACTACTACTACTATTACTACTACTTATCCAACTACTACTGTGGCTACAACTACTACAGCAACTTCTTCTACTACTACTGCTACAACTGCTTCTACTACTACTACTACTACTACTACTACTACTACCACTATTCCAACTACTACTACTACTTCTTCTACTACTACTGCGACAACTACTACTACTACTTTGCTACTACTACTACCACCACCACTCTTCCAACTACTACTACTACTCCAACTCCTACTATAACTACTACTACTACAACTACTACTACTACTACGGCTACTATTACTATTATAACTACTACTACTACTACCTCTACTACAACTATAGCTAGTAGTACCTCTACCACAACTATAGCTAGTACTACCTCTATTCCAACTACTACAACGGCTACTACTACTCTAACCACTACTTCTAATACTACTGCTACTACTACGACTATTAATCTTAATACTACAATTATAACTACTATTGCAATTGTTGCTACAACAACTACTACAACTACCAATACTACTATTACTAATGCTACTACTACTACGACAGCTACTACTCCTACTGTTACTACTAGTACTAGTACAACAAGAACAACAATAACTGCTACTTCTACTACAACTACTTATACAACTACTACTACTGTTACGGCTACTACTACTGCTACTACTTCTATTCCTTCTACTACTACTACTACTACTGCAACTCTTACAAATACTCTTACTCCAACTCCTACTACTAATACTTCTCCTACTACTACTACTACAACTAATCGTACTACTATTACTGTTACAACTGCTACTATGATTACAACGCTCACTACTACCACTACTTTTGTTGTTGTTGCTACTACTACTACTAGTATTGCTACTACTACCACTACTACTACAACTACAACTACTGCTACTATTGTCGATATTACTACCACACCACTAATCCTACTACTACAACTACTACTCCTACTACTACTATTCCTTCTCCTGCACCTATTTAACTACTACTCCTACAACAACTACAACTACTACAATTTCTACAACCACCACCACTACTTCCACTACAACTGCCACTACCAATACTGCTATAGCAATGACTACTATCACTACTACTTGTACTACTAGTACTACTACTACTAGTGCTCTTGCTATTGCTGCTACTCCGACTACCACTACTACTAATACTACAACTGCTACTTCCACAACTACGACTACTACATCATATGCTACTACTAAAATCACTGCTAGAACCACCACTCCTACTACTACATCGACTACTTCTACTAATGCTGCTACTACTACAA
>RXID01011155.1:0-27500 GCA_005019695.1 Trichopus zeylanicus subsp. travancoricus | reverse complement strand
ACTACTACTACTACTACTACTGTTACAACTACTGCTACTGTTGCAATTACAGCTATGACTACTACTGCTACTACTACCACTACTACTACAACTACTACTAGCACTACTACTTCTACTACTACTTCTGCTATTACTACTGCTTCAACTTTTGCTACAACTGCTACTGCTACTATAACTACTTCTACTACTACTACTACTACTACTACAGTCACTACTGCTCCTTCTACAACTATTACGACTATTACTGCTACTACTGCTTCTGCTAATACAGCTTCTACTACTACTATTGCTACTACGACTGTTGGTACTCTACTACTACTACTACTACTACTGGTACTACTACTACTATTATTACAACTACTGCTAGTACTGCTACTAATACTACTACAACTACCACTTCTACTATGACTTCTGCTACTGCTACTTTTGCTACTACTGCTTCTGCTAATACTAATATAACTACTACTTTGACTAATGCTACAATTATTACAACTACTACTACAGCTACTACTACCAGAGCTATTGCAGCAACTAATACTACTACTACCGCCACCACCACTTGTAATACTACTACTATTACTATAACCATGACTGCGATAACAGATACTACAACTACTTCTGCTACTACTGCTGCTAGAACTATTACTACTACCACTACTACTGCTGCTTCCCCAACGACAACAACTACTACTACCACTACTACTACTAATACTACACATACTTCAACTACTTCCGCTCCTACTACTTCTAATACTACTGCTGCTACTACAACTACTACTGCGATTATAACAACAACAACAACAACAACAACTACTACTACTACTACTATTAAAACAACTACTACAACAACAACAACTACTACTACTACTACTCCAGCGCTATTGCAGCAACAACTACTACTACTACTACAACAACAACAACAACAACTACTGGCACTCTTGCTACTACTACTGCTAGTCCTGCTACAACAATTACTACCAATACAACTACCACACCTACTACTATTGCTACTACAACTACTACCATTACTATTGCTACTACTACTACTACTATTTTACTATTGCTACTTCTATTACTACTACTATTCCTACAACAACTACACCGAGTACCACTCTTACTCCTACTCCTACTCCTACTGTGGCTCCACCTACTACAATCACTACTACTACTAATATTACTATTACTGCTGTTGTCGTTGCTCTTGCTACTACTCATACTACTACTACTATTACTACTAGTACGTCCTCTTCTTCTACAACAACAACAACAACTGCTAATACCACTAGTACTCCTCCTACTACTGTTGCTACTACTCCTACTACTACCAATACTCGTACTACTACGACTACTACAACTTCTAATATTACTACTACTATGACTATTTCTACTACTACACCCACTTCTACCTCTACTACTACTTCTACTACTACTATTACTACAGCCACTACTATGGCCACTACATCCACTACTACTACTATTACTCCTCCCAACACTCTTATTACTACTTCTACTACGACTACCACTACTATTGCTTTTACCACTCCTTCTAAGACGACCATCGCCACCGCCACCTCCACTACTACTGCTGCTACGGCTACTACTTCTACAACAAATACTACTACGACTACTGCTACTATTACTATTACTATTGTGACTACTACTACTACTACTACTACTACTAATACTACTACACAAACTATTACTCCTACTGCTACTCCTACTCCTACCCCTACTACTGTTGTTACTCTTGCTTCTACCACAACAACAACCAGTACTACTACTACTATTACTATTACTACTGCTACTACTACTACCACTACCACTATTACTTCTACTATTGCTACTGCTACTACAACAACCACTACTACTACGACTACTACTACTACTATCACTATTTCTGCTACTACAACTACTACTACTATTACTACTACAACTACTGCATGAATCACTAGTACTACTGCTATTACTACTACGGCCACTACGTCTACTATCGCTATTAGTGCTACTTCTGCTACTACTGCTACTATTACTCTACTTCTATTAAACTACTGCTACTACTACTACATTTGTCACAGCTACTTCTACTATTACTGCTACTACTTATACTACTACTGCTGCTGCTATTCCAGCTACAACTACTACTACTTATCCTACTACTACCGCTAATGCATCTCCTACTACTACTACAACTACTACTACTACTACTACTACTACTACTACTACTACTACTACTACTACTAGTACTACTGATCCTACTACTACTTTGGCTACTACTACTACAACTACTTCCTCTACTACTACTACGACAGCTGCTACTACTACTACTAATACTACTACTACCACTATTCCAATTACTACTACTACTGCTATGACTACTACTACTTCTGCTACTACTACTGCTACAACAAGTACTACTACTAATTCTGCTACTACTACTGCTTCAACTGCTACTACTACCACTATTCCAACTGCTACTACTCCTGCTACTACTCCTACTCCAACTCCTACTATGACTACTACTACAACAACATTTACTGCTAGTATGGCAACTGCTACTACTATACCTACTACTACTACTACCTCTACTACACCTATAGCTACTACTACTACCTCTACCACAACTATAGCTAGTACTACCTCTATTCCAACTACTACTACTACTACTAGTACTACTCTAACCACTACTTCTAATACTACTGCTACTACTATGACTATTAATCATAATACTACAATTATAACTACTGCTGCAATTGCTGCTATAACAACTGCTACAACTACCAATACTAATATTACTAATGCTACTACTACTACTACAGCTACTACTCCTACTGTTACTGCTAGTACTACTACAACAACAATAACAATAACTACTACTTCTACTACAACTACTACTACAACTACTACTAATGTTACGGCTACTACTACTACTACTACTACTTCTATTCCTTCTAGTACTACTACTACTACTGCAACTCTTACAACTACTCTTGCTCTAACTCCTACTACTACTACTTCTCCTACTACTACTACAACTAATCGTACTACTACTACCGTTACAACTACTACTATAACTACAACGGTTACTACTACCACCACTTTTGTTGTTGTTGCTACTACTACTACTACTACTAGTATTGCAACTATTAGCGATACTACAACAACTACAAATACTGCTACTATTGCTGATACTACTACTACACTACTAATCCTACTCCTGCAACTACTACTCCTCCTCCTACTACTACTCCTTCTCCTGCACTTATTCGTACTACTACTCCTACAACAACTATAACTACTGCAATTTCTACAACCACCACCACTACTTCCACTACTACTGCCACTATTGATACTGCTATAGCAATAACTACTATCACTACAACTTGTGCTACTAGTACTACTACTACTAGTGCTATTGCTACTGGTGCTACTCCGACGACCACTACTACTAATACTACAACCGCTACTTCCACAACCATGACTACTACATCTTATGCTACTACTAACATCACTACTGCTACAACCACTCCTACTACTACTTCTACTTCTTCTACTACTGCTACTATTACTACAACAACCACTATTTCAACTACTATTACAAGTACTACTGCTACTACTACTACTTCTGCTACTAGTACTACTAGTACTACTACTATTACTACTATTACTACTACTACTACTACTACTACTACTAGTACAGGTACTACTTCTACTACCGCAATAATTACTGCTACCACTACTACTACTACTACTTCTATTAATACTTATGTGGTGCCTACAACAACTACTATTACTACTACTACATCGACTGCTACTAGAACTACTACTACTACTACTACTCTACTACTATAACAGCTACTATACTACTACTATAACTACTACTACTAGCACTGCTACTACTACAAAAACCACTACTATTATAGCTACTAATACTACTAATACTACTACTACTGCTGCTACTATTACTACTACTAAGATTACTACTACTACTACTACTGCTACTACTACTATTGTGACTACTATTGCCCCAACTACTATTGCTACTGCTTCTATGGCTACTACTGCTATAGCTACTACTAATACTGCTAATACTACAACTAGTACCACTCCTTCTGCTACAATTGCTATTGCTACCACTACTGCAACAACCACTACTACTACTACTACCGCTACTACTATTGTAGCTACCCCTATTACTTCTGCTACTAGAACTGCTACTATTACTACTAGTAGTACTACTCAGCTATTGCTACTATTGCTACTACTGCAACTATTATTACTACTACTAATCCTACTATAATTACTGCTGCTATAACTACTATTATTGCTCCGACTACTACTACTCCTACTACTTCTACTACCACTTGTCCTCCTACTACTACTACTGTTGCTGCTGCTACTTTTGCTACTACTATTGCTGCAATTGCTACTACGGCTGCTACTACTGCTATTACTAGTTGTACTACTACTACTATCTACTACTGGTACTACTTGTTGTACTTCTACTACTACTGTTACTACTACTACGACTACTACTACAACAACAACTACTACTACTACTACTGCAACTACTCCTCTGCTACTTCTTATATTAATACTATTGCTACTGCTACTACAATTGATACTACAACTAAAACTACTAGTACTACTAATATTACTACTATAACTATCACAACTACTACTATTACTTCTATTACTACTCCTTACTACTGCTACTATTACTATTATTACTACTACAACTGCTACGACTACTACTATTACTACTATTACTAGCACCACCACCACTACTACTGCTAATTTTACAACAACAACAACTACTATGGCTGCTGCTACTACTACTACTGCAACTACTACTACTACTATTGCTACTGGTGCTACTGGGACTGCTACTACTGCTGTATCAACTACTACTGCTATAAGTAATTATGCTACTATTACAACTAGAGCTACGACTCCTACTGCGACTACTATTCCCAATGCTACTCCTATTGCTATCATTGCTACCACAACAACTGCTACTATTCCTACTACTACTGCTGCTGCTGCAAATACAACTACTACTACGATTACCACTACCACTACTGCTCCTACTACAACAACTACTACTACTACTCCTACAACAACTACAACAGCTACTGCGAGTCCTACTATCACAACAACTACTTCTACCACTAATGCTACAACTAGTATCACTACTACTATTACTGCTACAACTGCTACTAGTTCTACCACTACTACTACTACTACTATTGCTTCTAGTACTACTACTACCACTACAACTCTTACAACTACTCTAGCTCCAACTTCTACTCCTACAACTACTCCTGCTATGACAACTACTCCAACTAGTACTATTGCACAACTATTACTATTACTACTACGACTACTACAACTACTTCTGATGCCGCTGCCCTACTACTACTACTACTACTACTACTACTACAACTACTACTACTACCACTGCTGCTGCTACTGTTACTACTGCAACAACTACGATTGCTACTATTATTTATACTACTGCTACACTACTCCTTCTAAAGTTACTACAACTACGACTAATACTGCCGCTACAATGACTTGTACTACTGCTACTACTGTTGCTACTACTACCATACAACAACAACAACTACAACAACAACTACTAGTACTACTACTCCTACAACTACTAATCCTACTACTCCTACCACTACTACTACTACTACTCCTAATCTAACAACTACTACTACCACTACCCCTCCTCCAACAACTACGACGTCTGCTACTACCCCTACTCCAACTCCTCCTTCTACTACTACTACTACCACCACCACTACTACTACAAAAATAATAACAACAACTTCTATAATTACTACAACAACAACAACAACAACAACAAATACTACTACTAGTTCAACTTCTACAATGTGTATAATTTATGCTACTGCTCCTCCTATAACTACTACTACTAATACTAACACTACTACTACCACTACTCCTACTACTAATGCTAATACTCTTACTCCTCCTACTGCTACTACTACTCGTACTCCAACTCCTTCTGCTTCTACCACTCCAACCACTACTACTACCCGTACTCCAACTACTGCTACAACTCTACTACTACTACAATTACTACTACTGCTACTACTACTGCTACGGCTATGACTACTACTACTTTAACAACTAGTACAATTGCTACTACTACTACTCCTATGACTACTACTACTACTATAACAACTAGTACAATTGCTACTACTACTACTCTTACTACTATCGGTACTGCTACTACTAATGCTAATACTACTACTACTACCACAACTACTACTCCTACTAGTACTCCTACCACTAACCCTATTCTAACACCAATTTCTATTGGTACTCCTACTACTACCCCTACTCCTACAACCTCTACTACTACTACTACTACTACGATGATAACAACAACAACAACTACTACTACTACAACTACTCCACTACTACAGCTATTACAAGGACTCCTACTACTACTACTACTCCTACTACTACAATAGCTCCTACTGTTACACATACTAATACTACTACTCCAAACACTCCTACTACGATGATAACAACAACAACAACAACAACAACTACTACTACTCCACTACTACTTCTATTACAAAGAATCCTACTACTACTACTGCTCCTACTACTACAACAGCTCCTACTGTTACACAAACTAATACTACTACTCCAAACACTCCTACTACTACAACAACTACTATTGCCACTCCTACTGCTACCGCTACTACAACAACTACTTCTACTACCACTACTACTACCACTACTACTGCTACTCCTGCTACTACTACTACTACTGCTACTACTACTACTACTACCACGACTACTACTACTCCTACTACTACTACTTCTACAACTACTACTAGGACTACTACTACATTACTACTAGTACAACTGCTGCTACTACTACTCCTTCCACTTCTTCAACTACTACTACTAGTATGAATACTACTGATAACACTACTTCTACTACAGCTACTACTATTACTACTTCTGCTAGTACTACTAGTACTACTACTACTACTCTGACTAATGCTTTTGCTACCACTCCACAAATTATTGCTACTATAGCTAAAATGACTCCTACACCAACTCCTATTGCTACTAAAACTCCTACTACTACTAAAACTACTACAGCTACTACTACTACTACTATTACTACTATTACTAGTATACCAACTACTACCACTATTGCTACTACTACTACTCCTCCACCTCCTACTACTGCTATTGCGGCAACTACTACTACTTCTATGACAACTACTACTACTACTATACGTACTACTACTACTACTACTACTACTCCTACTACTACTAGTACTACTTCGCCTACTACTACTACTACCACCACTACTACTCCTACTGCTAATACTAATCCTACTACTACGACTACTACTATAATTACTCCAATTGCTACTACTACAACTAGTTCTACTACTATTAACACTACTACTATTAGTACTACTCCTACTGCTACAACTTCTACTACTACTCCTCCTATTACTGCAAGAACTACCATTGCTACTACTACTACTACTCCTCCGACTACAACAACAACTACCATTGCTCCTACTACTACTACTACTACTACTACTCCAACTCCTACTCCTCCAACCACACCTAATTCTACTTCTACTACAACTACCACTACAACAACTACTACTGCAACCACTACTTCTACTACTACTACAACTATTCTTGAAACTAATGCGACTACTATTACTACTGCAAATGCTACCGTTGCTACTGGAACTACTACCACAACTCCTATTACTGTAACTAGTACTGCTACAACTGCTTCGATTACTGCTTCTTCTCCAACTTCTACTAATACTTCTACTCTTACATCGATTCCTGCTACTACTTCTGTTGCAACTCAAAATACTAGTACTAGTACTACTACTAATACTCCTAGCACTGCTACTAATACTACTACTATTCCTACTAATACTTCTGTTACTACACCAACTCCTCATACAACTACTTCTTCTACTACTACAACAACTTCTACTACGACTACTACTTCTACTGCTGCTACTACTACTACTACTAGTACTACAATAACTACTACTACTACTACTACTTCTACTACTAGAACAACAACTACAACTACTACAACTACTACTAATAATAATAATGCTACTACTTCTACTGCTACTACTAGTAATGATACTAGTACACCTCATGGAACTATTACTACGTCTACAACAACAACAAAGAGAACATCTTTTATTACTAGTGCTTCTGCTACTACCGCTACTACTACTACAACAATAACTACTACTCCTCCTCCTACTACTACTACTACTTTTACGCCCACTACTACTGCAACTACTCCTGCTACTACTCTACTACTGCTACTACAAGTATTAGAACTACTACTGCTACTACAAAAACAACAACTACTACACCTCCTACTATGACTACTACTAGAACTACTGCTTCTACTACTACTACTATTGGTAATACAACTACTACTACTTCAACTTGTACGCCTACTACTACTACAACTTCTGCTGCTACAACTACTATTACTACTACTACTCAGATTACTATAACTACTACTCCCATTACCGCTTCTACTACTATTACTACTACTATTACTACTATTACCACTGCTACGGTTACTATTACTACTAGTACTACTATTACTATTACTGCTACTACTACTATGACTACAGCTACTACTTCTACTAGTCCTTTTGCAACTACTACTACTACTACTACAACAACTTTTACTACTTTTACTAGTTCTACTACAACTGCTATGACAACCACTACTATAAGTACTACTACAACTACTATTACTACTACTACTACTACTACTACTCCTGCTACAACTACTACTACTACTTCTACTTCTACCACTGTTACTCGTACTGCCACTACTACTGCTACTGCAACTATTACCACTTCTACTGCAACTACTAGTACAACTACTGCTTCTACTACTACTACTTCTTCCACTACTACTAATACTGCAGCTACTGCTTCTACTATTACTACTACTACTTCTGCTATTGCTACAACCATTATTGTTGCTACAACTTCTACTATTACTACTATTGTTAATACTACAATAACTACTACAACCTCCCCAACTGCTGTTGCGGCTACCAGTACTACGACTACTACTACTACTACAACCATTGAAACTAATATGAATACTACTGCTACTACTGCTACTAATCCTACTACTGCTTATGCAACAACTACTACTACTATTACTACTACTACTACTACCATTACAGTGAGAATTGCTACTTCTATGGTTTTCACAGGAACTACTACTGCTGCTACTACTACTAATACTACTACCACCACTGCTACCACTACGATTATAACTACAACTCCTACTGCTACTTCTACTCTAAATACCGCTACTACTACTATAGCTGCAACAACTACTGCTACTACGGCTACTACTTCTCCCACTACTACTACAACTGTTACTACTACTACTGCAACCACAACAACTACTACTAGTACTACTACTACAAATAGTACTACAACTGCTACCGCAACTACTACTGCTAATATTACTACTACGACTACGACTGCTGATGCTACTACTGCTACTACTACTATGACTGCTACTACTCCTGCTATTGCTACCACTACTGCTACCACTACTGCTACAAGTACAAATTATACTATTGCTATTACTACTACTATTACTACTAATACTACTACTACTACTAGCACTACTACTTTTGTTGTTGTTGATGCTACTACTTCTACTACTCCTATTACTACTTCTACTGATACTCCAACCACTACCATTACCCATACGACTACTACTACTACTACTACTACTACTACTACGCCTACTACTATTACTACTACTACAATTACTACTATAGCTACTACTATGGCTAAAAGTACTACTACTCTACTACTACTACTATTACTACTACTACTACTACAACTACAACAACAACTACTACTACTGCAAGAACTACTACTACTACAACGAATAAAACAAATACTACTCCGATTACTACAAGTACAACAGCTACTTCTACTACTGCTGCTACTATTACTGCTGCTGCGAGTACTACACTGACTACTACTCCTGCTCCTACTCCTACACTCACTACTATTGCAACTCCAACTCCTAATACTACTACAACAACTACTACTACTATTGTTACTACCATTGCTGCTACTACAACAACTACTACTACAACAACTACGACTACAACAACTACTACTACAACTCCTACTACTATTAATACTACTGCTATAGCTAATACTGCTACCTCTGCTACTATTACTACAACTACTGCAGCTATAACAACTAACATTGTTGCAACTGACACTACGACTACTACTATTGCTACTGCTGCTGCTACTACTACTACTGCTGCTGAAACTATTGCTACTTCTGCTACTACTGCTACTGATGCTGCTGTCGATGCCACTACTACTATTACCAATGCAACTACTATTTCTACTACTACTGCTACTATTGGGGCTAAAACAACTACAACTACTTCTGCCACTGCAACAGCTACAAAAACTATTACTACAGCTATTGCTGCTGCTAGTTTTGCTACCACTACTACTACTGCTACTACTACTGCAACTACTATTTCTTCTACTACAACTTTTGCTACAACTACTATTGTTACCACAACTCCTACAACTATGACTAATACTGCTACTACTATAACTTCCTCTACTACTACAACTACTGCTACAACAACTGCGACTGGTGCTACTTCTATAACAGTTATAACTACTACTGCCAATTTTGCCACAACTACTACTTCTACTAAACCAATTGCTGCTACTACGGCTACTACTACTATTTTTGTTGCTGCTACTTCTACTAGTAGTACTGTTACTACTGCTACTACTACTACAACTACTACTACTTCTACTACTACTGCTACTATTATTACTACTGCCACTGCTACTACCACTGCTGCTGCTGCTAATGCTGTTTCTGCTACTACTACTACTACTACTGCTACGTTTTTTGCTACTACTAAATCTGCTACTGCTATTGCTACTAAAGCTGATACTTCTACTACAACACAACTACAACAACGACTACTACTACTACTACTCCTACGATTGCTACTTCTACTACTACAACTCCTAGTGGTACTACTGATACTACTACATCAAACAAACTACTACTCTTACTCCTTCTCCTGCTACAACTCCTACTAGTACTACTACTACTACTACAAGTCTTACATCTACTCCTACTCCTACAGCTACTACAACTCTGACAAGTACTACTACTACTACTACAATTCTTACTACTACTACTGCTCCAACCAGTGCTATTACTATTGCAACTTCTACTATAACAACTGCTACTACTATTGGTACTACTCCTACTACTACTCCTACTACAACTATGACTACTACTACCTCTACTGCTACAACTACTACTACTGCTGCAACTACTACTACGACTTCTACTACTACAACTACCACTACTACTAGAACTACTACTAGCACTACTGTTTCCACTAACTACTTCTACTACTACTACTGCTTCAACTTTTGCTACAACTACTACTGCTACCACTACTGCTACTGCTGCTACTATAACTACTTCTACTACTATGGTGACTACTGCTACTTCTACAACTGTTACAACTACTACAGCTATTGCTGCTTCTGCTACTACAGCTTCTACTACTACTATTGCTACTACGGCTGCTACTGCTACTACTACTACTACTACTCGTACTGCTACTACTATTATTACTACTACTGCTAGTACTGCTACTAATACTACTACAACTACCACTTCTACTATGACTTCGGCTACTGCTGCTTTTGCTACTACTGCTACTACTACTGCTACTACTATTACTACTACAGCAACAACTACTAGTTCTACCAATACTACTATAACTACTACTTCGACTAATGCTACAAGTACTACTGCTACTACCACTGCTTCTACTACCACCACCACTTGTAATACTACTACTATTACTACAACTACGAATGCAACAACAAATACTACAACTACTTCTGCTACTACTACTACTGCTACCCCAACTACAACAACTACTACTACCACCACTACTACTACTACTACGAATACTTCAACTACTTCCGTGACTACTATTTCTAATATTATTGCTGCTACTACAACAACTACTGCGATTACAACAACAACAACAACTATTACTACTACTATTAAAACAACTACTACCCCTACTACTACTACAACAACAACAACTACTACTACTAGTAGCACTCCTGCTGCTACTGCTGCTAGTCCTGCTACAACTACTACACCTACTACTACTGCTACTACAACTACTGCTACAACTACTACCATTACTATCACTACTACTACTACTACTACTACAACTATTTTACTACTGCTACTTCTATTACTACTACTATTCCTACTACAACTACACCGAGTACCACTCTTACTCCTACTCCTACTCCTACTGTGGCTCCTCCTACTACAACGACTGCTACTACTAATATTACTATTGCTACTGCTACCGTTGCTCTTGCTGCTACTCCTCCTACTACTACTACTAATAGTAGTCGTACGTCCTCTTCTTCTACAACAACAACAACAACTGCTAATACCACAAGTACTCCTCCTACTACTGTTGCTTCTACTCCTACTACAACTAATACTAGTACTACTACAACTACTACTTCTTCTTCTACAACTACTACTTCTAATATTACTACTACTATGACTATTTCTACTACTACACCCACTGCTACTTCTACTACTACTTCTACTACTACTATTAGTACAGCCACTACTATTGCCACTACATCCATTACTACTATTATTACTCCTCCTAACACTCCTACTACAACAACAACTACTACTACTACTACCACTACTATTACTTTTACCACTCCTTCTACGACCACCATCGCCACCGCCACCACCACCACTACTACTGCTACAACAACTACTACTACGACTACTACTACTATACTATTACTGTTGCGACTACTACTACTATTACAGCAACTATTGTTGCTGCTACTACTCCTACTCCTACTACTGTTGTGACTCCTACTTCTACCACAACAACAACCACTACTACTACTTATTACAATTACTACTGCTACAACTACTACCACTACCACTATTACTTCTACTACTCCTACTACTACTACAACTACCACTACTACTATGACTACTACTACAACTATTACTACTTCTGCTACTACAACTGCTACTACTATTACTACTACAACTACTGCATGAATCACTAATACTACTGCTATTACTACTACGGCTACTACTCCTGCAACTACCACCGCTACTTCTACTATCGCTACTACTGCAGCTTCTGCTACTACTGCTACTATTACTCCTACTACTATTACTACTGCTGCTACTACTACTACATCCGCCACTGCTACTTCTACTATTACTGCTACTACTAATACTACTACTACTGCTGCTACTCCAGCTACAGCTGCTACAACTTCTCCTAATACTACCGCTACTGCATCTTCTACTACTACTTCTACTACCACAACTATTACTACTACTTATCCTACTACTACTGCGGCTACAACTACTACAACTACTTCCTCTACTACTACTGCTTCAACTGCTACTGCTACTACTACTACCACTACCACTATTCTAACTACTACTACTATTACTATGACTACTACTACTTCTGCTACTACTACTGCTACAACTGCTACTACTACTACTACGACTACCACTATTCCAACTACTACTACTCCTGCTACAACTCCAACTCCAACTCCGACTATGACTACTACTACAATAACAACTACTACTACTACGGCGACTACTACTACCTCTACTACAACTATAGCTAGTACTACTACCTCTACCACAACTATAGCTAGTATTACCTCCATTCCAACGACTACTACTGCTACTACTACTCTAACCACTACTTCTAATACTACAACGACTATTAATCTTAATACTACAATTATAACTACTGCTGCAATTACTGCAACAATAATTGCTACAACTACTTATACTACTATTACAAATGCTACTACTACTACTACATCTACTACTCCTACTGTTACTGTTAGTACTACTACAACAACAACGAAAATAACTACTACTTCTACTACAACTACTTCCACAACTACTACTACTGTTATGGCTACTACTACAACTACTACTTCTATTCCTTCTAGTACTACTTCTACTACTGCAACTCTTACAACTACTCGTGCTCCAACTCCTACTACTACTACAACTAATCGTACAGCTACTACTGTTACAACAACTACTATGACTACAATGGTTACTACTACCACTACTTTTGTTATTGTTGCTAGTACTACTACTACTACTACTACTATTATTGCTGCTACTATAGCCACTACTACAACTACTGCTACTGCTACTATTGGTGATACTACTACTACACTACTAATCCAACTCCTACAACTACTACTCCTACTACTCTTGCTACTACTCCTACTACTATTCCTTCTCCGACACTTATTAGTACTACTACTCCTACAACAACTAAAGCTAATGCAATTTCTACAACCACCACCACTACTTCCACTACTACTGCCACTACCAATACTGCTATAGCAACGACTACTATCACTACTACATGTACTACTAGCACTTCTACTACTAGTGCTCTTGCTGTTGCTGCAACTCCGACTACCACTACTACTAATACTACAACTGCTACTTCCACAACTACGACTACGACATCATATGCTACTACTAACATCACTACTACTAGCACCTCCCTACTACTACGTCTACTACTTCTACTACAATTGCTACTACTACAACTACCACTATTTCAACTACTACAACTACTATTCCTAATAATCCTACTACTACTACTACTACTACTACTCGGCTACTACTACTTCTACTACTACTACTACTACTACTACTGCTGCTGCTGCTGCTACTACTACTACTACTACTACTACTACTACTACTACTAGTGCACGTACTACTACTACTGCTGCTAATACTACTACTGCTACAATTACACTTACCACCACTACTACTACTACTACTATTACTACTTATGTGGTGCCTACTACTACAACTACTACTACTACTACTACTACTACTACTACATCGACTACTACTATACTACTACAACTAGTACTACTACTACTACACTACTACTATAACTGCTAGTACTAGCACTGCTACTACTCCAACTACTACTACTACTACTACTACTACTACTACTACTACTGCTGCTGCTGCTGCTGCTGCTACTACTACTACTACTACTACTACTAGTGCAGGTACTACTACTACTGCTACATTTACACTTACCACCACTACTACTACTACTACTTCTATTACTACTTATGTGGTGCCTACTACTACTACTAGTACTACTACTACTACTACTACATCGACTACTACTATACTACTACAACTAGTACTACTACTACTACACTACTACTTTAACTGCTAGTACTAGCACTGCTACTACTCCAACAACCACTACTATTACAGCTACTAATACTACTACTACTACTACAATAATTACTACTATTACTACTACTAAAATTACTACTACTACTACTACTACTACAACTGGTGCTACTACTACTGCTACTGCTACTATTGCTACAAGTGCTACTATTGCTACTACTGCTCCAACTACTACTACAACTACAACTACTACAAATACTACTACTACTACTACCACTATTACAACTTTTTAGCTACGACTACTACTACTACTAATACTAATACTAGTATCGCTACTACTTCTACAACTACTGCTACTACTGTCGCCAATGCTACTTCTGCTATTGTGACTACTATTGTCACAACTACTATTGCTATTGCTCGGCTACTACTACTACACCTACTACTAATACTACTAATACTATAACTAGTACCACTCCTACTGCTACAATTGCTATTGCTACCACTGCTGCAACTACTACTACTACAACTATTGCTACTACTGCTGCAACTGCTACTATTATTACTACTACTCCTCCTACTACAATTACTACTACACCAACTAATACTATTGCTCCGACTACTACTACTCCAACTACTTTTACTACCACTAGTCGTCCTACTATTACTACTGTTGCTGCTACTTCTGCTACTACTGTTGCTGCAATTGCTACTACGGCTGCTACTACTGCTACTACTGCAACTGCTACTACAAGTTGTACTGCTACTACTACTACTACTACTACTACTGTTACTACTACTACAACTACTGCTACTACTACTGCTACTACTACTACTACTACTACTACAACTACTCCTCTGCTACTTTTTATATTACTACTATTGCTACTGCTACTACTACTGATACTACAACTAAAATTACTAGTACTACTAATATTAATACTATAACTGCAACAACTACTACTATTTCTTCTATTACTACTACGCACCACTGCTACTATTACTATTATTACTACTACAACTGCTACAACTACTACTATTACTACTATCACTAGCACCACCACTACTACTACTGCTAATTTTACAACAACAACAACTACTATGGTTGCTGCCACTGCTACTGCTGCATCTACTACTACTACTATTGCTAGTTGTGCTACTGCGACTGCTACTACAATAACTAATTATGCTACTATTACAACAAGAGCTACGACTCCTACTGCGTCTACTGTTGATAATGCTACTCCTGCTGCTAAAATTGCTACCACTACAACTGCTACTATTCCTACTACTGTTGCTGCTACTCTTGCTGCTGCAAATACAATTACTACTACTACGATTACCACTACTACTACTGCTCCTACTACAACTACTCCAACTCCTACAACTACTACAACAGCTCATGCTAGTCATACTACTACTACAACTACTTCTACCACTAATCCTACAACTAGCATCACTACTACTATTACTGCTACAGCTGCTACTACTTCTACCACTACTGCTACTACTACTATTCCTTCTAGTACTACTACTACCACTACAACTCTTACAACTACTCCTGCTCCAACTTCTACCCCTACAACTACTCCTATTGCTATGACAACTACTCCAACTAGTACTATTGCCCCAACTATTGCTATTACTACTACGGCTACTACTACTTCTTCTGATGCTGCTGCACCTACTACTACTACTACTACTACTACTAGTATTGCTGCTGCTACTGCTACTACTCCAAAAACTACGACTGCTACTATTGTTGATACTACTGCTACACTACTACTTCTAAAGCTACTACAACTACAGCTAATACTGCTACTACTATGACTTATATTACTACTTCTATTATTGCTAATACTACTATACAACAACAATAACTACAACAACAACAACTACTACTACTACTACTCCTCCTACTCTGACTTCTACTACTCCAACAACTACTAAACCTACTACTCCTACCACTACTGCTACTACTACTCCTAATCCAACTCCGACTGCTACTACTTCACCTACTACTACCACTACCCCTCCTCCAACAACTACTATGCCTGTTACTACTCCTAATCCAACTCCTTCTACAACTGCTACTACTACTACCACTACTACTACAAAAACAATAACAACAACTTCTACAATGACTACAACAACAACAACAACAACTACTACTACTACTACTACTACAACAACAACTACTTCAACAATGTGTATCATTGCTGCCACTACTCCTACAACAACTACTACTAATACTGACACTACTACTACTACTACTGCTACTACTAATACTAATACTCCTATTCCTTCTACTACTACTTCTACTCCTACTCCAACTCCTTCTGCTTCTACCACTATAATTACTACTACTACCCTACTCCAACTACTGCCATAACTCTACTACTACTACAAATACTACTACTACTATCACTACTACTACTACTTTAACAACTTGTACCATTGCTACTACTACTACACTTATGACTACTACTAATACTTTAACAACTAGTACAATTGCTATTACTACAACTCCTACTACTATTGGTACTACTACTACAAATGCTAATACTACTACTACTACCACAACTACTACTCCTACCAGTACTCCTACCACTAATCCTATTCTTACACCAACTTCTACTGCTACTCCTACTACTACCCCTACTCCTATAACTTCTACTACTACAACTACTTCTACTACAATGATAACAACAACTACTACTACTACTACTAATACAATTCCAATACTACTGCTATTACAACTACTCCTACTACTACATCAGCTCCTACTGTTACACATACTAATACAACTACTCCAAACACTCCTCCTACTACTACAACTACTATTGCTACTCCTACTCCTACCGCTGCTACAACAACTACTACTACTACCACAACTACTACTACTCCTGCTAGTACTACTGCTGCTGCTACTACCATGACTACTACTACTCCTACTACTACTACTTCTACAACTACTACTAGGACTACTACTACATTACTACTAGTACAACTGCTACTACTACTACTCCTTCCACTACTGCAACTACTACTACTAGTATGAATACTACTGCTAACACTACTTCTACTGCAGCTTCTACTGCTACTACTTCTGCTAGTACTACTACTACTACTACTACTACTACTACTACTACTACTATTACTACTACTACTACTACTCGTACTAATGCTTCTGCTACCACTCCACAAATTACTGCTACGATAGCTCAAATGACTCCTACACCAACTCCTATTGCTACTATAACTCCTACTACAACTAAAACTACTACTGCTACTACTACTACTATTACTAGTATACCAACGACTACCACTATTGCTACTACTACTCCTCCTCCTCCTCCTCCTACCACTACTATTGTGGCAACTACTACTACTTCGACGACAACTACTACTACTACTATACCTACTACTGCTACCACCACTACTACTCCTACTGCTAATACTAATCCTACTACTACTACTATTATAACTACTCCTATTACTACTACTACAACCAGTCCTACTACTATTACCACTGCTACTATTACTACTACTCCTACTGCTACAACTTCTACTACTCCTCCTCCTACTACTATAACAACTACCATTACTACTACTACTACCACTACTACTACTACTCCAACTCCTACTCCTCCAACCACACCTAATTCTACCTCTACTGCTACAACTACTACTACAACAACTACAACTGCAACCACTACTTCTACTACTACTAGTACTATTCTTGAAACTAATGCTACAGCTACTACTACTACAACTGCTACCGTTGCTACTGGTACTACTGCTACTACTCCTATTACTATAACTAGTACCGCTACAACTGCTTCGATTACTGCTGATTCTCCAACTTCTACTAATTCTTCTACTCTTACAGCGATTCTTGCTACTACTTCTGTTACAACTCAAAATACTAGTACTACTACTACTACTACAAATACTCCTAGCACTACTACTAATACTACTACTGTTCCTACTAATACTTCTGCTACTACACCAACTCCTCCGACAACTACTTCTTCTACTACTACTACAACTTCTACTGCTACTACTACTTCTACTTCTACTATTACTACTACTACTAGTACTACAATAACGACTACTAATACTACTTCTACTACTATAACAACAACTACTACTACTAATAATCCTACTACTTCTACTGCTACTACTAGTAATGATACTAGTACAACTCCTGGTACTATTACTACTTCTACAACAACAACAAAGACAACATCTTTTATTACTAGTACTTCTGCTACTATTGCTGCTAGTACAACAACAACTACTACTACAACTACTCCTGCTACTACTCTACTACTGCTACTACAAGTACTAGAACTACTACTACTGCTACAAAAACAACTACTACTACTCCTCCTACTAAGACTACTTCTACTACTACTACTATTGGTAGTACAACTACTACTACTTCAACTTGTACGTCTATACAACTACTATTACTAGTACTGCTACTCTTACGGGCAGTACTATTACTACTACTGCTCCTGTTACTACTATTACTTCTACTCCTATTACCGCTTTTAGTACTATTACTACTGCTATTGCTACTATTACTACTACTACTGTTACTATTACTACTACTACTATTACTATTACCGCTACTACTACTTTACTACTACTATTGCTACTATTACTACAGCTACTATTACTATTACTACTACTACTACTATTACTATTACTGCTACTACTACTACGACTACAGCTAATACTTCTACTAGTCCTTTTGCTACTACTACTACTACTACAACAGCTTTTACTACTTTTACTACTTCTACTACAACTGCTATGACAACTGCTACTATAATTACTACTACTACTACTACTACTACTACTACTACTACTACTACTACTACTACTACTACTACTACTAATACTACTACTACTACTACTACTGCAACTGCTACTACTACTACTACTACTACTACTCCGACTACTATTACTCCTACTGCCACTATTGCTGCTACTGCAACTACTACTATTACTACTACGACTACTAGTACTACTATTGCTTCTACTACTGCTACTTCTTCCACTACTACTAGTACTACAGCTACTGCTTCTACTACTACTACTACTTCTTTTGCTACTACTACAACCACTATTGTTACTACAACATCTACTATTACTTCTACTGCTTCTACTACTACTACAACGACTATTACTGTTAATACTACAATAACTGCTACAACCTCCCCTACTGCTATTGCTGCTACCAGTACTATGACTACTACTACTATGACGACAACCATTGAAACTAATACGACTACTACTGCTAATAATATGACTACTACTACTGCTACTAATCCTACTACTGCTTATGCAACTACTACTACTACTGTCATTGTAGTGAGAACTGCTACTACTATGGTTTTCACAGGAACTACTACTACTACTACTACTACTACTAATACTACTACCACTACTGCTACGACTACGATTATAACTACAACTCCTACACTTACATCTACTCCAACTACCGCTACTACCACTATAGTTGCAACAACTACTGCTACTACGACTACTACTTCTCCCACTGCTACTACAACTGTTACTACTACTACCGCAACCACAACAACTACTACTAGTACTACTAATACAAATAATACAACTACTGCTACAGCAACTACTACTGCTACTATTACTACTACGACTACGACTGCTGATGCTACTACTGCTACTACTAGTATTAATGCTACTATTACTGCTACTACTACCGCTACTACAAATACTACTACTATTGCTACTACTACTACGACTGCTACTACTGGTGCTGCTGCTACCACTACTACTACCACTGCTGCTACTAGAACAAATTCTACTATTGCTACTGCTACTACTATTACTACTAATACTACTACTACTAATAGCACTACTACTTTTGTTGTTGTTGATGCTACTACATCTACTACTCCTATTACTACTTCTACTAATACTCCGACCGCTACCATTACCCATACGACGACTACTACTACTACTACTACTACTACTACTACTGCTGCTACTACTACTACTACTACTAAGACGACTAATACTACGACTGACTACTACTACTAATACGAATAACTAACGACGCCCTACGCCTACTACTATTACTATTACTACAATTACTACTACAACTACTACTATGGTTAAAAGTACTACTACTGCTACTATTACTACTACTACTGCTGCTACTACTACTACTACTACTACTACTATTACTAATACTACAACTATAACTACAACAACAACTACTACTACTGCAAGAAGTACTACAACTACCCAGATTACTATAACTACAACAGCTACTTCTACTACTGCTACTACTATTACTGCTGCTGCGATTACTACACCTATTACAACTCCTACTCCTACTCCTACTCCTACTACTATTGTGATTACTACTCCTAATACTACTACAACAACTACAACTACTATTATTACTACTATTGCAGCTACTACAACTACTACAACTACAACTCCTACTACTATTAATACTACTGCTATAGCTAATACTGCTACCTCTACTACTATTACTACAACTACTGGAACTACTACAACTAACATAGTTGCAACTAACACTACGACTACTACTATTGCTACTGCTGCTGCTACTACTACTACTGCTACTGAAACTATTGCTACTTCTGCTACTACTGCTACTGATGTTGCTTCCTGTGCCACTACTATTACTAACGCTGTTACTACTTCTACTACAACTGCTACTATTGGGGCTATAACAACTACTACTAATTCTCCTACTACAACAGCTACAAAAACTATTATTACAGCTGTTGCTGCTGCTAGTACTACTACTGCTACTACTATTTCTTCTACTAGAACTTTTGCTACAACTACTATCGTTACCACTACTCCTACAACTATGACTAATACTACAACTACTACAACTTCCTCTACTACTACTACTACTGCTACAACAACTGCGACTACTGCTACTTCTATAACTGTTATAACTACTACTGCCACTATTGCTACAACTACTGCTACTACTACTAAACGAATTGCTGCTACTACTGCTACTACTACTACAACCATTGCTACTACTACAACTACTACTACTACTACTATTGCAACTATGATTGCCACTACAACAACAACTACTACTACTACTGCTTCTACAACCAATGCTACTACTCCCACTACTTGTACTAGTACTACTACTACTCCTACTACTACTAGTGCTACTGCTACTAGTACTGCTTTTACTGCTACTTCTTGTACGACTGCTCCTACTTCTGCTACTACTACTACTGCTTCTACCACTACTTGCACTAGTACTACTACAACTCCTCCTCCACCTTCTCATCCTACTACTACTCCTCCTACTCCTGCTACTACAACTCCTACTACCACTACTGCTGCTGCTGCTGCTACTACTACTCCAACAACAACTCCTACTCCGGCCACTACTACTTGTACTGCTACTCCTACTACTACTACAACTGCTCCTACTTCTACTACTATTGTTGCAGCTAGTACTACAACTGCTGCTACTCCTACTCCTACTCCTACTACTACTGCTACTATTATTACTACTACTACTACTACTACTACTCTTACTACTGCTCCTCATACTTCTATGACTACTTCTACTACTACTACTGCTACTACTATTGCTATTGCTTCTACTACTACTTCTACTACAACAACTACTGCAACTACTACTGTTGTTGTTGCTGCTACTACTACTAGTAGTACTATTACTACTGCTACTACCACTACTACTACTATTACTACTACTGCTGCTGTTGCTGCTGCTACCACTACTACTACTGCTATTGCAGCTGCTACTGCTACTATTACTACTACTACTATTGCTGCTACTTTTTTTGCTACTACTAAATCTGCTGCTGCTGTTGCTACTAAAGCTGATACTTCTACTGCTACACTACTACAACAACAACAACTACTACTACTACTACTCCTACGATTGCAACTACTACTACTACAACTCCCAGTAGTACTACTGATACTACTACCGCAACTAACTACTACTCTTACTCCTACTCCTACTACAACTCCTACTAGTACTACTACTACTGCTACAACTCTTACTGCTACTCCAACTCCTGCTACTACTACAACTCCGACTAGTACTACTAATACTACTACTACTCCAACAAGTGCTATTACTACTGCTACTTCTGCTACAACAACTGCTACTACTATTGGTACTACTCCTACTACTACACTGACTACTACTACAACTACTGCTACTACTACCACTACTGCTGCAACTACTACTATAACTACTATTGCTACTACTACCACTACTACTAGAACTACTACTAGTACTACTACTTCTACTACTACTACTACTATTACTACTGCTTCAACTTTTGCTACAACAACTACTACTACCACTACTGCTACTACTGCTACTATAACAACTTTTGCTACTATAGCTACTACTACTGTGACTACTGCTACTTCTACAACTGTTACGGCTACTACTGCTACTACTGCTTTTGTTATTGTAGCTTCTACTACTACTATTGCTACTACGACGACTACTACTACAACTACTACTACTACTACTACTACTACTACTACTACTACTACTACTACTACTACTACTACTACTACTACTGGTACTGCTACTACTATTATTACTACTACAGCTAGTACTGCTACTAATACTATTACAACTACCACTTCTACTATGACTTTTGCTACTGTTGCTTTTGCTACTGCTACTGCTACTACTACTGCTATTACTGTTAATACTACAAAAACAACTACTACTTCTGTTAATACTACTATAACTACTACTTCGACTAATGCTACCAGTACTACAGCTACTACTACTACTACAACTACCAGAGCTATTACAGCAACTAATACTACTACTACTACCACCACCACTTGTGATACTACTACTATTACTATAACCATGACTACGATAACAGATACTACAACTACTTCTGCTACTACTGCTGCTAGAACTATTACTACTACCACTCCTACTGCTGCTACCCCAACTACAATAACTACTACTACCACTACTACTACTACTACAAAAAATACTTCAACAACTTTCGCTACTACTACTTCTAATACTACTGCGGTATTACAACTACTACTGCATTACAACAACAACAACAACAACAACAACAACAACAACAACAACAACTACTACTACTACTACTACTACTTAAAACAACTACTACCCCTACCACTGTTGCTACTACTACTACTACAACAACAACAACTACAACTACTACTACTACGACTAGTCGTGCTACAACTACTACTACCACAACAACTACTACACCTACTACTACTGCTACTACAACTACTGCTACAACTACTACCTACTACGTACTATTGCTACTACTCTACTACTACTTTATACTGCTACTTCTATTACTACAACTATTCCTACTACAACTACTCCGAGTACCACTCTTACTCCTACTCCTACTCCTACTGCAGCTCCTCCTGCTACAACGATTGCTACTACTAATATTACTATTGCTGCTACTGCCGTTGCTCTTGCTGCTACTCCTCCTCCTACTACTACTACTACTAGTGCGTCCTCTTCTTCAACGACAACAACAACAACTGCTAATACCACTAGTACTCCTCCTCCTACTGCTGCTACTACTCCTACTACTGCTAATACTAGTACTACTACAACTACTCTTACTTCTTCTACAACTACTACTTTTAATATTATTACTACTATGACTATTTCTACTACTACATCCACTACTACTTCTACTACTACTATTACTACAGCCACTACTATGGCAACTACATCACTACTACTACTATTACTCCTCCTAAAACTCCTACTACAACAACTACTACTACTACTACTACTACCATAACTATTCCTTCTACCACTCCTTCTACGACCACCATCGCCACCGCCACCAGCACTACAACTACTGCTGCGGCTACAACTGCTACAACAACAACTACTATGACTACTACTACTACTACTATTACTGTTGTGACTACTACTACTAGTACACCAACTATTACTCCTACTCCTACTCCTACTCCTACCCCTTCTACAACAACAACAACCACTACTGCTGCTACTATTACTATTACTACTGCTAATACAACTACTGCTACTACTACTACCACTACCACTATTACTTCTATTACTGCTACTACTACTACAACAACAACAACTACTACTACTACTACTGCTACAACTGTTACTACTATAACTACTGCAAGAATCACTTGTACTACTACTATTACTACTACGGCTACTACTCCTGCAACTACCAGCACTACTTCTACTATCGCTACTACTGCTACTATTACTACTACTACTGTTACTACTTCTGCTACTACTACTACATGTGCTACTGCCACTTCTACTATTAGTGCTACTCTGGCTACTGCTGCTACTACTTCTCCTACTACTACCGCTACTGCATTTCCTACTACTACTACTACTACTACTACTACTACTACTATTACTACTACTTATCCTACTACTACTGCGGCTACAACTACTACAACTACTTCCTCTATTACTACTGCTACAACTACTACTACTACTACTACTACTACTACTATGACCACTATTCCAACTACTACTACAACTGCTATGACTACTACAACTTCTGCTACTACTACTGCTATAACTACTACTACTACTTCTGCTACTACTACTGCTACAATTGCTGCTACAACTACTACTACTACCACTATTCCAATTGCTACTACTCCTGCTACTACTCCTACTCCAACTCCTACGATGACTACTAGTACTACAACTACTACTACTGCTACGGCTACTACTACTACTATAACTACTACTACAACTACCACTACTACAACTATAGCTACTACTACGACCTCTACCACAACTATAGCTAGTACTACCTCTATTCCAACTACTACTACTACTAGTACTACTCTAACCACTACTTCTAATACTACTGCTACTACTATGACTATTAATCGTAATACTACAATTATAACTACTGCTGCAATTGCTGCTACAACAACTGCTACAACTACCAATACTACTATTACTAATGCAACTACTACTACTAACGGTACTACTCCTACTGTTACTGCTAGTACTACGAGAACAACAGCAACAATAACTACTATTTCTTCTACTACTACTACTGTTACGGCTACTACTACTGCCGCTACTTCTATTCCTTCTAGTACTACTACTACTACTGAACATCTTACAACTACTTTTGCTCCAACTCCTGCTAATACTACTTCTCCTACTACTACTATAACTAATCCTACTACTACTATTGTAACAACTGCTACTATGACAATAACGGTTACTACTACCACTACTTTTATTTTTGTTGCTACTACTACTACTACTACTACTAGTATTGCTTCTACTACCGCTACTACTACAACTACAACTACTGCTACTATTGTGGATACTACCACTACACTACTAATCCCACTACTACAACTACTACTCCTACTACTACTCCTCCTCGTCCTACTACTATTCCTTCTCCTACACCTATTCATACTACTACTCCTACAACAACTACAACTACTTCAATTTCTACAACCACCACCACTACTTCCACTACTACTGCCACTACCAATAATACTATAGCAACGACTACTATCACTACTACTTGTACTACTAGTACTACTACTACTAGTGCTCTTCCTACTGCAGCTACTCTGACTACCACTATTACTAATACTACAACTGCTACTTCCACAACTACAAGTACTACATCTTATGCTACTAATAACATCACTACAACTATCACCATTCCTACTACTACTTCTACTACTACTGCTGCTGCTACTACTACAACTACCACTATTGCAACTACTATAACTACTATTCCTAACACTTCTACTACTACTACTACTACTACTACTACTACTACTACTACTACTTCTGCTACTAGTACTACTACTACTACTCCTCCTCGTACCACAACTGCTACTACAACAACAACTACTGCTACTACTACCACTACTACTATGACTATAATTACTACCACTACCACAGCTTCGTCTACTACTACTACTACAACTACTACTACTTCTGTTACTAGTACTACTACTACTACTACTATTACTACTACTA
>RXID01011154.1:0-31957 GCA_005019695.1 Trichopus zeylanicus subsp. travancoricus | reverse complement strand
CTACTACTACTGCGACCACTGCTACAACTACTGCTACTGCAAGTACTACTACTATTAACACAACTACTACTACTACCAATACTACTATTGCTACTGCTACTGTGACTGCTACTACTGCCACTACTACTGTAATTGCTTCTCTAACTTCTCATACTTCTACTACTACTGCTACTACAACTGCTGCGACTACTACTACTAATATAATTACTACTACTACTGCTACTACTGCTGCTACTACTCCTATTGTTGTAGCTGCTACTACTGCTACTGCTACTACAACTACTACTACGAAAACAACTACTACTTTTGTTGCTACTACTGCTCTTACGGCAGCTACTACTACAACTACTACTATTATTGCTACAACTGTTGCTACTGCTACTGCTATTACTAGTACTACCACTACTAGGACTACTACTGCTACTACTACTACCACCACCACCACTACTACTCCTGCTGCGACTATTATTACTCCTACTACTACTGCTAGTGCTATTGTTACTACTCCTACTGCTAGCTCAACTACTTCTACTACAATGACTATAATTACTACTACTGCTACTAATGGTAATACTCTTACAACTCCTTCTATTACTACGGCTACATCAACTACTACTAAGTTGCTGCTGCTGCTACTACTACTACTACTACTACAGTTATTATTGTCGAAACTACTGCTATTTCTACTACTGTGGCCGCCACTGCAACTACTACTTCAACTACTACAATGGCTAGTACCACTACTAGTGCAACTACTACTTCTATCACTGCAACTGCTATTACTAGTACCACCACTACTACTTTTATTACTACTTCTACTACAAGTACTTTCCCTACTACTCTTACTACTACTGCTACTTTTCCAACAAGTATTACTAATACTACTATTACTCCTAATACTACTAGCAGTACTACAACTTCTACTACTATTACTGCTACTAATGCAATTGTTGCTGCTGTTGCTACTACTAGTATGACTCCAACTCCTACTCCTACGACTACTACAACTATGCCTACTCCTACTACTGCAACTACTACTAGTACTCCTACTCTTACTCGCACTACTGCTACTACTACTACTACTACTACTTCTACAACTACTCCTACTCCTACTCCAGCTGTAACAACTGCTACATCTACTACTTCTACTAGTCCAAATACTACTACTACTACTTCTCCTAATACTACTACTGCTACTACTACACTACCACTGCTACTACTGCTACTGTTGTTGATGCAATTGTAGCAACTACTACTACTGCTGCTACTGCTCCTGCTGATGCTACTACTACTACTACTACTACTACTACTATTGCTACTACTATACTTAATACAATTGCTACTGCTACTACTACTATTGCCACTGTTGTTACAACTACTACTTTAGCTCCTACTACAACTACTAATGCTACAATAGCTACGGCTACCACTACAAAAGCTGCTACTATTACTGCTAGAACTGCTACGATGGCTACTGTTACAAATGCTACTGTTAGTTCTCCTACTGTTACTACTGCAACTACTACTACTAATATTACTACTACTACTATTACTACTAGTCTTACTTCTACCACTAATAATTCTCCTACTACTACTACTTCTGCTACTACTAATGCTGCTTCTACTACTACTATACTTACTACTATTGCTATTGCTACTATATTGCCACTATTGCTACCGCTACTACTGCCACTACTGTTATAGCTACTCCTACTTTAGCTCCTACTACAACTACTAATGCTATAATAGCTACAACTACCACTAATAATGCTACTACTATTACTTCTACAACTGCTACGATGGCTACTGTTACAAATGCTATTGCCAGTCCTTTTACTGCTACTACTAGAACTACTGATACTAATATTACTACTACTACTATTACTACCAGTCTTACTTCTACCACTAATAATTCTCCTACTACCACTATTTTTGCTACTACTAATGTTGCTTCTACTACTACTATACTTACTACTACCGCTACTGCTACTATTGCTACTACTGCTACGACTACTGCTACTATTGTTATAGCTACTTCTACTCTAGATGCTACTATGACTACTAATGCTACAACAGCTACAGCTACCACTACTATAGCTGCTACTATTATTTCTACAATTACTACGATGGCTACTATCATAACGGCTGCTTGCAGTCCTCCTACTGTGACTACTGCAACTACTCCTACCCATATTATTACCACTACTATTACTACTGCTCGTACTTCTACTACTACTAGCTCTCCTATTACTACTACTTCTGTTACTACTAATGTCGCTTCTGCTACTGCTACTACTCTTACTACTACAACTACTACTGCTACTACTGCTATTGCAACAGCTATTATTTGTACGACTGCTTCTACTACTACTACTGCAACAACGGCTACTACTGCTACCACTACAATGACTGCAACTACTACTATGGTCGCTGCTACAATTTCAATAACAACAATAATTACTACAACAACAACTACTACTACTACTATAGCTATTGATACAACAAGTACTACTACTACTACAACTACAACTATAATTGTTGTGGCTACTACTTCTACTACTGCTACTACAACAACAACAACAACAACAATAACTACTACTACTACTACTACTACTACTACTACTACTACTCCCAATACTACTACTACTTCCACAACTATAACTACTGCTACTACATCTATAATTAATACTACTACTACTATTAACACTGCTGCTGCTACTACTATCGCTACTATTGCTACTACTGTGACTACTGCAACTACTACCAGTACGCCTACTACTACTGCTGTTGTTTTTGCTACTACTGCTACTGCTGCTACTACTACTATTACTAGTATAGCTCAGACTGCTACTATGGCTATGACCAACACAACTAGTGCCACAATGACTATTACTACTACTACTGCTATTACGGCTACTACTGCTACTACAACTACCACTTCTATAATGAGTACTGCTGCTGCTACTGGTACTAGTTTTATGACTACTACGATTACTACTACTACAACAAAACTAATAACTATTACTATTAAAATGATAACTTCTACTACTATTGCTACTTCTACTACTACTACTAATAGTAATACTACAACATCAACTACAACTACTACTTCTAATGCTACTACTACTATAACTTCTGCTACTACTACTATTACTACTACAAATACAAATACTACTAATACTACTTCTACTATCATTACAACAACTACTACTACTATTACTGCTGCTACCACTACTACTGCTAATATTGCTACTATGACTACAACTATTACTATTACTACTATAATTGCTGCTACAGTACTATTACTATTACTACCACTACTACTCAAAGTACTATTACTACCACTACTACTCCAGTAGCTGGAGTTGTAGTAGTTGTAGTATCAGTATCAATAGTAGTAAGAGTGGTGGTAGTAGTAATAGTTGTAGTAGTAGTAGAAGTAGCTACAGTGAAAGTAGCTGTAGCCATAGTAGTAGTAGTAGTCGCAATAGTAGCAGTAGTATTATGAGGAGGAGTAGTAGTAGTAGCAGCAGCCGCAGTAGTAATAGTAGTAGTAGGTGTAGCAGTAGTAGCCGTAGTAGTAGTAGTAGGTGTAGCAGCAGTAATAGTAGCTTTAATAGTAGTAGAGTAGTAATAGTTGAAGTAGAAGTAGTAGTGCTGTGTTAGTAGTAGTAGTAGTAGTAGAAGTAACAATAGTAGTAGTAGTTGTGGTAGTAGTGTGAAAAGTAGTTATTGTAGCAGTTATAGTCATAGTTGTAGTAGTACTAGTAGTAGTAGAAGTAGTAGTTGGACCGGTAGTAATAGTAGTAATAGTAGTAGTAGTAGTAGTAGTAGTAGTAGTAGTAAAAGGAGTAGTAGTAGTTATTGTAGTAAGACTAGTAATAGTAGTAGTAGTAACAATAGTAGTTGTAGTAGAAGTAGGAGTAGCTAGTAGTGGTAGTATCAGTTGTAATAGTTATTGTAGTACTAGTAGAGGAAGTAGTAGTAGTAGTAGCAGTTGTATTAGGAATTATAATAGTAGCACTGGTGGTAGTAGTAGTGGTGGTGGTAGTAGTAGTAGGGGAAGTTGTAGTCAGAGTAGTAGTTGTAGTAGTTTCAACCATAGCAATAATAGTAGTTTTAGCAGTAGTTGTAGTAGTAGTTATAGTAGGAGTAGTAGTAGTGGATGTAGTTGTGGTAGTAGTAGTGGTTTTTGTGCCAGAAGTAGCGGTTGTCATAGCAGTAGTAGCAGAAGTAGTGGTAGTTTTAATAGTAGTAGTAGCAGAAGCAGTAGTAGTAGGTGTAGTGGCATTTGGAGTGGGAGAAGTTTTAGTAGTAGTAGTAGTAGCAGGAATAGTAGCGATAGCAGTAATTGTAGTATTGGGAGTAGATGTAGTAGTAGTTGCCGTAGTAGTAGTTGTGGTAGTAGTGGTAGTAGTAGTGGTCGTAGTAGTAGTAGTAGCAGTCGTAGTAGTAGTAGTAGTTGTCGTAGTCATAGTAGTAGTAGTAGTAGTAGTAGTTATAGTAGGTGCAATAGTAGCAGCGGCGACAATAGTTGTAGTAGCAATAGCAGCAACTGCTGCTGCAGTAGTACTAGTAGTTGTTATTCTAATTGTAATAGCAGTATGAGTAGTAGTAAGAGTAGTAGTAGCAGGAGAAGTAGCAGTAGTGGTAGTAATAGTAGTAGTAATTGCAGTATTAGTAGTACTAGTTGCAGTAATAGTAATTTTAGTAGTACAGAAGAAGTTATAGGAGCAATAGGAGTAGTACTGGAAGTAGTAGTAGTCGTAGCTACAATTGTAGTAGTAGGAATAGCAATAGTAGTAGTAGTCATAGTGGTGGTAGAAGTAGTAATAGTAGTACTAGGACTAGTAGTGGCAATAGTAGTCATAGTAGTTGTAGTAGTAGGAGTTGTAGTAGTCACAGTAGTTATAGCAAAAGTAGCCGTAGCAGTAGTAGCAGTAGTAGTAGACACAATTGAAGTTGTAGTAGCAGCTGTTGTAGCAGTTATTCTAGTTGAAGCAATAGTAGCAATAGCAGTTGCATTAGCTATAGTTGCAGTAGTAGGAGTACTAGCTGTAGTAGTAGTAGTAGCAGTAGTAGTTTTAGCCGTAGTAGTAGCTATAGAAGTAGTTGTAGAATTTGTAGTTGTCATAGTAGTAGTAGTAGTCATATTAGTAGTTGCAGCTGTAGTAGTAGTATTACGAGGTGTAGTGTCTTTAGAATTTATAGTAGTAGCAATAGTAGGAGGAGTGAGAGTCATAGTAGTAGTTATAGTAGTAGTAGTAGTAGAGTAGTAGTCGTAGTAGAAGTAGTATTAGCTGTAGTAGTAGCAGCATTCGTAATAGTCATAGTAGTAGCAGCAGTAGTAGTAGCATTATGAGTAGTAATAGCTGTGGGAGTTGTCTTAGTAGTAGTGGTAGTAGTAGTAGTTGTTGTAATAGCAGCAACAATAGTAGTTATAGTCGTAGCTATAGTACTAGTAGGATATGTAGTTGTAGTAGTAGTAGCAGTAATAGTAGTGGCAATGGCAGCAAAAGTTGCAGTTGTAGGGGAAATTGTTGTAATGGTAGTAGTAGTAGTATAAGTAGTAGTTGTAGTAGTAGTAGTAGTAGTAATGGCAGAGGCAACAGTACAAGTAGTAGTAGTTGGAGCAATAGCAGTCCTAGCTTTAGTAGCAATAGTAGACGTAGTAACAATAAGAGCTTTTGTAGTTGTAATAGCAGTTCTTGTAGTAGTAGAAGCAGTTGTTGTAGTAGTAGCAATAGTATAAGTTGCAATAGTTGTACTAGTAGTAGTAGTAGCAGTCGTAGTAGACACAGTAGTTGTAATAGTTATAGTAGTAATAATTGTAGTTGTAGTAATAGTAGTAGTAGTAGTAGTTGTTGTTGTTGTTGTTGTTGTTGCTGAACTAGTAGTAGCAGTACTAGTAGTAGTAGCAGTTGTAGCAAGGGTCGTAGTAGCAGTAATAGTAGCTATAGAAGAATTAGTAGCAGTAGTAGTAGTACTAGTAGTGGTAGTAGTAGTTGTAGCAGTAGCATTAGTAGTAGCATTAGTAGCTATAGTTGTAGTTGAAGTACTAGTAGTGGTAGTAGGAGTAGTAGAAGTAGTAGCAGAAGTAGTGTTATATTTGTAGTAGTCATAGTAGTAGTCGTTATTATTGTAGAAGCAGTAGTAGCAGAGGCAGAAGTAATAATCATAGTAGTAGGAGTAGTAATAGTAGTAGTTGTATTAGTTTGAGTGTTAGGAGTAGTAGTAGTGGTAGACATAGTAGTAGTAGCAGTAGTAGTATTAATAGTAGTAGAAGTAGTAGTAGTTGTCATAGTAATTGTAGTAGTAATAGTTACCGCAGTAGCAGCAGCTATAGTAGTAGCAGTAGTAGTAGTATTAGCAGCAGTAGCAGCAGCAGCAAGAGTAGCAGCAGCAGTAGAAGTACTAGTAGTAGTGGCTGCAATAGTAGTGGTGGTAGTAGTAGTGGTAGTTGTAATAGTAGTAGTAGTAGTTCTAGTAGTACTTGTTGTTGTTGTGGTTGAAGTAGTTGTAATTGTTGTAGTAGTAATGGAATTTGTAGAAGTAGTAGGAATTGTAGTAGTAGTAGTAGTAATATTTGTTGTAGGACTAGAAGTAGGAGTAGGGATAGTAGTAGTAGTAGTAGTAGTAGTAGCAGCAGCAGCGATCATAGTAGTAGTAGTAGTAGTTGATGTTGTTGTTGTTGTTGTTGTTGTTGTAGTTGTTGTAGTAGTAGTAGTAGTAGTAGTAGTAGTAGTAGTAGTAGTAGTAGTAGTAATATAACTTGTAAGAGTATTAGGAGTAGAAGTAGTGGTAGTAGCAGTAGTAGTACTGGCACTTGTAATAGTAATAGTAGTAGTAGTAGTAGAAGTAGTAGCAGGAGTATTAGTAGTAGCAGTAGTAGTTGCAGGAGTAGCAATAGTAGTAGTAACATTTGTAGCAAGAGTATTAGTAGTAGTAGTAGTAGTTGTAGCTATAGAAGCCGCAGTAGTTGTTGTAGTGGTCACAGTAGGAGGAGGAGTAGTAGTAGTAGTAGCTGTATCGGTTGTAGTAGTTGCAGAAGTAGTACCAGGAGTAGTACTTATAGCAATAGTAGTAGTAGCAATAACAGCAGTAGTACTACTTGTAGTAAAAGCAGCAGAAATGGAAGGAATAGTTATAGCAGAAGTAGTAATAGCAGTAGAAGTTGTTGTAGTCACATTATTTGTTGTAGTTGTTGAAGTAGTGGTAGTAGTAGTAGTGGTAGTAGGAGTCGCGATAGTAGTTTTAGTCGCCACAATAGTAGTTGTAGTAGTTGTTATTATTGTTGTAGTTGAAGTGATATTAGTCATTGTAGTAGTAGTAGCAAAAGTTGCAGCAATAGCAGTAATAGCAGTAGTAGTAGTAGTAGAAGTAGTAGTGGTACAAGTACTAGTAGAATTAGTAGTACTAGTATTGGGAGTAGTAATTGTAGTGATAGTCATGGTACTAGTAGTAGTGGTGGTGATAGTAGTAATATTGGTAGATGTAGTAGTGGTAGCAGTAGTTGTAGTAATAGCAGTAGCAGTTGTAGCAGGGGTCGGAGTAACCGTTGCAGTAGCTTTAGAAGAATTCGTAGGAGCTATAGTAGTAGCTGTAGTAGTAATTACAGTAGTAGTAGTTGTAGCAGTAATTGCAGTAGTAGTAGTTGTAGTTGTGGTCGTAGCAGTACCTATAGCAGAAGTAGTAGTAGTAGTTATAGTCATAGTAAGAGTAGTAGCATTAGTAGCAGCAGTGGAAGGAGAAGTAGTAGCAGTAATAGTAGTAGTAGAAGTAGTAGTAGTAGTAGTATTAATAGCCGCAGTAGTTGTTGTCATAGTAACAATAGTAGTAGTAGTGCCAGTAGTAGTAGTAATAGTAGTAGCAGTAACAAAAGTTGTAGCAGCATTAGTAATAGTAGTAGTAGTAATAATAATAATAATAGCAGAAGTAGCCATAGTAGTAGATGTAGTAGCAGTAGCAAAAGTACTTGAAGTAGTACTAGTAGTTGTAGTAGTAGAAAAAGTAGCAATAGTAGTGTGGTAGTAGTAGTGGTTGCAACATTATTAGTAGTACTAATTGTAGTAGTAGTTGTTGTAGTAGTAGAAGCAGTAAGAGTATTACTAGTAGTCACAGTAGTAGTCCTAGTAGTAATTGCCGTTGTTGTATTAGTAGTAGGTGTATTAGGAGTAGTAGTACTAGTAGTAGTGTTATGAGTAGTAGGAGTATTAGTTGTTGTTGTTGTTGTAGTAGTAGTAGTAGTAGTGGTAGTAGGGGTAGCAGTAGTAATAATAGAAGTAGTAGTAGTACTTGTAGTAGTGGCAGTAGTGGTTGTTGTGGTAGTAGTGGTGGTAGTAGCAATTGTGCTAGTAGTAGTAGTACTAGTAGCAGTAGGAGTATTAGTAGTAGTAGGAGTAGTAACAATACTAATAGTAGACAAAATGGTAGACACAATGGTAGTAGTAAGGAGCAGTAGTAGTTGAAGCTGTAGTATTAGTTGTAGTAGTCGTAGTAGTAGTAGTAGTAGTAGTACTAGCAGCAGTAGCAATATTAGTAGTAGTAACCATAGTAGTGGTAGTGGTAGTGGTAGTTGTAGTAGTAGTATTAGTATTAGTATTAGTAGTAGTAATAGGAGTAGTTGTAGTAGTAGTCATAGCAGTAGTAGTTGTTGTTGTCGTAGTAGTAGTCATAGTAGTTGTAATAGTAGTACTTGTAGTAGTGATGGTGGTGGTGGTCGTAGTAGTAGCAGTAGTAAGAGTACTAGTAGTAGGAGTAGCAGAGGAGTAGTGGTAGTACTACTAGTAGTAGGAGTTGTAGTAGTAGTAATGGTAGTAGTAGTAGCAGCAGCAATAGTAATAGTAGTAGAATAAATAGTAGTGGTAGTAGTAGTGATTGTGGTTGTACTAGTAGTGGCACTAATAGGAGTAGTAGTAGTACTAGTACTAGTAGTGGTATTAGTAGTAGTAGTAGTAGTAGTAGTAGTAGTAGTAGTAGTAGCAGCAGTAGTTGTATTAGTTGTAGTACTAGGAGAAGTAGTAGTAGTCTTAGTAAGAATAGGAGTATTAGTAGTAGTAGTAGTAGTAGCAGCAGTAGTACTAGGAGAAGCAGCAGTAGTCTTAGTAAGAATCAGAGTATTAGTATTAGAAGTAGTAGTAGCAGCAGTAGTGGTAGTAGTAGTAGTAGTAGTAATAATAGTTGTGTTAGCAGTTGTAGTAGGAGAAGTGGAAGTAGTCTTAGTAAGAATAGGAGTATTAGTAGTAGTATTAGCAGTCGTATTTGTTGTTGAATTTGGAGTAGATGCAATAGTAATAGTCAGAGTAGTGGGAGTAGTAGTTGTAGTTGTTGTTGTTGTAGTAGTAGTAGTAGTAGTAGTAGTAGTAGTAGTAGTAGTAGTAATAGTAGCAGTAGTTGTAGCAGCAACAGTAGTAGCAGTAGTAATCATAGTAGAAGTAGTCGTAGGAGAAGGAGTAGTTTTAGTGGTAGTAGTAGTAGTAGTCGTAGTAGTAGAAGAGGGAGTAGTTGTAGCAGAAGTTGTACTAGTAGAAGTAGTAGTGCTAATAATAGTGTTAGTACTTGTAGTAATAGTAGTTGTTGTTGTGGTGGTGATAGGAGTAGTAGTAGTATTGGTAGCAGCAGCCGCAGTAGCAGTACTAGTAGTTGTAGTTGTCGCAAAAGTAGTAGTTGTAATAGTTGTTGTCATCGTAGTAGTTGTAGTAGTATTGTAGTAGTGGTAGTAGTTGGAGTTTGAGTAGTTGTAGTTGTTGTTGTAGTTGTAGTACTAGAAGTAGTAGCAACAGTGGTATTAGTAGTAGTAGTAGTAGAAGGAGTAGTAGTCGCAGTAGTAGTTGGAGTAGTAGTGGCAATAGTAGTAGTAGTAGAAATAGTTGTAGCAGTAGTAGTATTAGTTGTTGTTCTTGTAGTAGTTGCTATCGTAGTACGAGTAGCAGTAGAAGCAAGCATAGCAGCAGTAGTCACAGTAGTAGAAGTAGTTATTGTAGTACTAGTAGCAGCAACAACAATAGCAGCATCAACTACCGCTGTAGTAGTAGTAGTAGTATTA
Organism: Trichopus zeylanicus subsp. travancoricus; assembly: GCA_005019695.1. Taxonomy (NCBI): domain Eukaryota; kingdom Viridiplantae; phylum Streptophyta; class Magnoliopsida; order Dioscoreales; family Dioscoreaceae; genus Trichopus; species Trichopus zeylanicus. Next base: position 21,912 of record RXID01011154.1, on the reverse strand, counting down.
GTAATAGTAGTACCAGAATCAGCCACAGCTGAAATAGTCATAGCATGATAAGCAATTGTAGCGGTAGCGGTAGTAGTAGTAGTAGTTGTTGTTGTTGTAGTAAAAGGAGTAGAAGTTCTAGTAGTAGTAGTAGTCATAGTGGTAGGAGTAGCTATAGTAGTAGTAGCTGTAGTTGTTGTTGTTGTCGTAGTAGTAGTAGTAATAGTGATGGTGGTGGTAGTAAAAGTAGTAGTAGTATTATCTGCCATAGCAGTAGCTGTAGTAGGAGTGCTAGTAGCAGTAAGAGTTGCAATAGTAGCAGTACTTATGGTAGTAGTAGTAGCGGTATTAGCAATAGTATTACTTGGAGTATTAGGAGTAGTAGTAGAAGTAGTAGCAGCAGCAGCAACAGTGGTAGTAGTAGAAGTAGTAGTTGTTGTTGTAGTAGTAGTTGTTGTTATTGTTGTAGTAGTAGTAGCAATAGTAGTAGTAGTAGTAGTAGTAGTAGTAGTAGTAGTAGTAGTAGTAGTAGTTGCAGTACGGATATTAGGAGGAGGAGGAGCAGCAGTAGTAGTAGCAATATTAGTTGGAGCAGTAGTAGTTGTTATTTTTGTTGTTGTTGTTGTCACTGTTAGGGTAGTAGTAATAGTAGTAATGCTAGTTGTAGTGGTAGTAGTAGTAGCATTAGTAGTAGTAGTGGTAGTAGTAATGATAGTAGCAGCACTAGTAGCAGTAGTATTAGTAGCCAAAATTGGAGTAGTAGTAGCAGTAGCAGTAGTAGTAGTCATAGTAGTAGTAGTCGCAGTAGGAGATCTATTAGTTGGAGTAGGTGTAGGAGTAGAAATAGTAGCAGTAGTAGGAGTTATAGTAGCAGAAGTTGTAGTAATAGAGATAGTAGTAGCTGTTGTAGTTGCAGCAGTAGTTGTAGCAGTAGTAGTAAAAGTAGTAATAGTAGTAGTAGTAGTAGTAGAAGAAGTAGTAGTAGTAGTAGTAGTAGTAGTAGTAGTAGTAGTAGTAGTAGTAGTAGTAGTAGTAGGAGTGTTAGGAGTAGCAGCAGCAGTTGTTGTAGTAGTATTAATAGTAGAAGAAGTAGTAGTAGTAGGAGTAGGAGTAGTAGTCATAGTAGTAGTAGTTGGAGCAGTAGAAGTGGTAGTAGTAGTTGTAGTTGTTGTTGGACCAATGCAGAAGTAGAAGTAGAAGTAGTAGTAGTAGGGTAATAGTAGTAGTGGTAGTAGCAGTATAGTAGTAGTAGTATTAGTAGTATTGACAGTAGCAATTGTAGTGGTAGCGACAATAATAGCGGCAGTAGTTTCAGTAGTATTTGGAGTTGTAGTAGTAGTAGGAACAAGAATAGGAGTTGGAGTTGGAGTATGAGTAGTAGTTGGTGTAGTAGTAGCTGCAGTAGCAATAGTAGTAGCAATAGGAGAAGTAATAATAGTAGTAGTATTAGTGGCAGTTGTAGCAACAATAGTAGTAGGTGTAGTAGTAACAGTTGTAGTAAGAGTAGCAGCACTATTTGGAGAAGTAGTTCTAGTAGTATTAATAGTAGTGGTAGTAATAGTAGTAGTATTAGTAGTAGTTGTGGTGGTAGTGGGAGTGGTAGAACCAATAGTAGTTGTAGTAGGAGTATTAGCAGCAGAAGGAGTAGTAGTTGTAGTTGTAGGAGTAGTAGGAGTAGTAGTAGTAACAGTAGCAGCAGCAGTAGTATAGTAGTATTTGTAGTACTAGTTGTAGTAGATGTTGTGGTATTAGTAGTAGAAATGGTAGCAGTAGTAGTAGTAATTTGAGATGTAGTAGTAGTAGTAGTAGCAGCAGTAGCTACAGTACCAACAATAATGGTCATAGTAGTAGTGGTGGTGGTAGTTGTAGTAGTAGTAGTATTAGTAATAGTCGTGGTGGTAGTGGGAGTGGTAGAACCAATAGTAGTTGTAGTAGGAGTATTAGCAGCAGCAGGAGTAGTAGTTGTAGTTGTAGGAGTAGTAGAAGTAGTAGTAGTAGTAGTAACAGCAGCAGTAGCAGCAGTATAGTAGTATTTGTAGTACTAGTTGTAGTAGATGTTGTGGTATTAGTAGTAGAAATCGTAGCAGTAGTAGTAGTAGTTTGAGATGTAGTAGCAGTAGTAGTAGTCGCAGCAGCAGCTGCAGTACAAACAATAATAGTCGTAGTAGTAGTGGTAGTAGTGGTAGTAGTAGTAGAAGTAGTAGTAGTAGTAGTAGTTGCAGCAGTTGTAGTAATAGAAGTTATAGCAGTAGTAGTAGTTGCAACACTAGCAACAGTCGTAGTATTAGTAGTCGTAGTAGCCACAACAATAGTAGCAATAGTAGTAGAGGTAGTAGTAGTTGCACTTTTTGCGGCAGCTATAGCAGAACTAGTAATCGTAGTAATATTAGCAGCTGCTATAGTAGCAATTGTAGTAGTAGTAATAGTACTATTAGTTGTAGTAGCAGCACTAGCAGCGACATCAACAATAGTTGAAGAAGTATTAGTAATAGTAGTAGTAGTTGTTGCTGCAGTAGTGGTAGTAGTAGCCATAGTAATAGTAATAGTAGTAGTAGTAGCAATAGTGATAGTAGTGGCGGTAGTAGTAGTAGTCGTAGCAGTAGTAGTAGTTGTAGTAGTAGTAGCAGAAGTAGTCGCCATAGTACTTTTTATAATAGTAGTTGCAGAAGCAATAATAATAGTAGTAGCTATAGTAGTTGTAGTAGTAATAGTAGTTGTTGTAGAATTAGTAGTAGTAGTAGTAGCCACAGTAGTGATAGTGGTAGCAGTAGCAATAGTAGTGACAATGATAGTAGTAGTTGTTGTAGTAGTGGTAATAGTACAGTAGTAGTAATATTTGTAGTAATAGTAGGAGGAGGAGTAGCAGTAATGCTAGCAGTAATAGTTATTGTAGCAGCAGTAGTAGTCGTATTAGTACCAGTAGCAGCAGTAGTGGGAGCAGTAGTAGTAGTAGTAGTAGTTCTTGTGGTAGTAGAAGCAACATTAGTAGTAGTTGTTGTATTAGTAGTAGTAGTAGTAGCAATACCAGTAGCAATAGTAGTACTTGTAGTAGTTGTAGCAGTAGTTATACTAATATGAGTAGTAGTAATAGCTATAGTACTTGTAGTCGTAGCAGTAGTTGTGGTAGTAATAGAAGTATTAGTTGCAATAGTTGTAGTTGCAGTAGTTGTAGTTGTAATAACAATTCTAGTCATAGCTGTAGTCTTAGTGGTAGTAGTAGTAGTAAGAAAAGAATAACTAGTAGTAGTAGTAGCAGCAGTAGTAGATGTTGTTATAGTAGCAGTTGTAGTAGCCATAGTAGCAGTAGTAGTAGTAGAAGTAGTAGTAATGGTAGAGGTACTTGTAGTATTGGTAGTGTTAGGAGAAGTAGTAGTAGTAGTCTTAGTCGTAGTAGTAGTTGTCGTAGTAGTGGTAGAAGTAATAACAACAATCGTAGCAGTAGTAGCAGTAGTAGTAGTCGATGTAGTAGTAATATTAGTAGTTGTAGCAATAGTAGTAGCAGCAGAAGTACTAATAGTAGTAGGAGAGGTAGTGGTGGTGGTGGTAGTAGTAGTAGTAGGAGCAACTGTAATGGTTGTAGTTGGAGAAGTTGTAGCAGTTGTTGTAGCAGCAGCAGCAGCAGTTGTACTATAGTTGTAGTAGCAGTCGTTGTAGTAGTAGCAGTAGCAGTCGCAGTAATAGTAGTAGTGGCAGTAGTAGCATTAGTAGCAGTAGTAGCAGTAGCTGCAGTTATAGTAGTAGTTGTAGTAGTAGTAGTATTAATAGAAGTAGTAGTGGTAGTAAGAGGAGTAGTTGTAGCAATAGTAGCAGTGGCAGTCGTAGTAGTAGTAGCAGTAGGAGCAGTAGTGATACTAGAAGCAGCAGTAGTAGTAGTAACAGTAGTAGTAGTTTTAAACGTAGTAGTTGTAGTAGTAGTCGTAGTAATAAAGGTGGTAGTAGTAGTAGATGTAGTAGTGGTAGTGGTCATGGAGGCAGCGATAGCAATAGCAATTGTTGTACCTGTAGTAGTAGTAGGAGTAGTAGTATTTGTAGTTGCAGTTGTATTAGTAGTAGTAGATGTAGTTGTGGTAGTAGTAGTTGTTGTTATTGTTGTTGTTGTAGTAATAGCAATAGTAGTTGTTGTTGTAGTAGCAGTAGTAGTAGAAGCAGAAATAATAGCAGTAGTAGTGGTAGGAAAAAAAGTAGTATTAGCAGTTGAAGCATCAGTTGTAGTGCTAGAAATAGTAGAGGTTGGAGTGGCAGCAGTACCAATAGTTGTAGTAGGAGGAGTTGTAGTAGTAGTAATAATAGCAGTATTAGTAGTAGTAATAGTAGTAGTTGTTGATATTGTACTAATAGTAGTGGAAATAGTTGTAGTAGTTGCAGTAGTAGCCATTGTAGCCGTAATAGTGGTACAAGAAATTGTAGTAGTAGTAGTTGAAGTAATAGTTGTAGTAGTAGTGGGAATAGTGCTAGTCGCGGTAGTAGAAGTTCTAGTATTAGCAATATTAGTAGTAGCAATAATAGTAGTAGTTGTAGCAGTACTAGTAGAAGCAGTAGTAGTAGCAGTAGTCACAGTAGTTATTGCAATCACATAAATAGTGGTTATGGTTGTAGTAGTAGAAGTAGTTGTGGTAGAGGAGTAGTAGCCACAATAGTATCTGTGGTAGTAGTAGTATTAGTCGTAGTAGTGGCAGCAGTAATGATAGTAGCAGTAGTAGCAGTAGTAGCAGTAGTAGTTGGAGTACTAGTGGCGGTAGTATTAGTTGTAGTTGTAGTAGAAGCAGGAATAGGAGTAGTAGTAGTAGCAGTAGTAGTAGTGGTCATAGCGGTAGTAGTGGTAGCAATAGTAGTAGTAGTAGCAGCAGCAGCAGTAGTAGTAGTAGCAGTGGTAGCGCTAGTAATAGTAGTACAAACAGTAGTGCTAGTAGTAGTAGTAGCAGTTCTAGTTGGAGTAGTCATATTTGTAGCAGTAGTCATAGTAATAGTAGTTACCGTAGTAGTAGGAGGAGGAAAAGTAGTGATGGCTAAAGTAGGAGGAGAAGCTGTAATAGTAGATGTAGTAGTAGGAGGAGGAAAAGTAGTAGTAGTAGTAGTAGTAATAGTAGTAGCAGTAACAACAGTAGTGGTAGTAGTAGTAGTAGTTGGAGTAGCAGTATTAGTAGTATGAGTAGTCGGACTAGAAATAGTAGCAGTAGTAGTAGTGTCAGTTGTCGAACTACTACTAGTAGTGGTAGTAGTAATAGCAATAGTTGTAACATTGGTAGAAGTAGTAGTAGGAGAAGTAGTACTTGTAGGAGGAGGAGGAGGAGAAGTAGAAGTTGCAGAAGTAGTCATAGTAGTGGTAGTAGAAGTAGTATTAGTTCTAGTAGTACTAGCCATAGTTGTAATAGTAGTAATACGAGTAGTAACGGTAGTTGTTGTAGTAGAAGTTGTAGTATTTGTAACAACAGTAACAGTAGCAGTAGGAGTTGTAGTAGCCGCAGGAGTAGAAGTAGTAGCAGCTATAGCAGTTGCAAAATTATTATTAGTAGTAGCAGCAGCAGCAGTTGTAGCAGTAGTAGCAGAAGTAGTAGTACTAGTAGTAGTAGTACTAGTAGTGGTAGTAGAAGTAGCAGCAGCATTAGCAACTGTAGCAGCAATAGTCGTAGTAGTTGTAGTAGCAATCGTAATAGCAATAGTAGTAGTCGCAGTAGTAGAAGTAGTGGTAGTAGCAACAATAGTAGTACAATGGTAGTAGTAGTATTAATAGGAGTAGTAGCAGTAGCATTAGTAGTAGTTGCAGTAATCGTAGTAGCAGAAGTAGTAGAAGTAGTCATAGCAGTAATAGTAGTAGTATTAGTACTAGTAGTAGTAGCAATAGTAGCAGTAGAAGTAGTAGTAGTAATAGTAATAGTAGTAGCAGTAGTAGTAGTAGCAGTAGCAGTACTTGCAGTAGCAGTAGTTGTAGTAGTAGTAATAATAGTAGCAATAGTAGCAGGAGTTGTAGTGGTAGTAGTAGTATAAGTAGTAGCAGCAGTAGGCATAGTAGAATTAGCAGTAGTAGCAATACTAGTAGTGGTAGTTAAGTAGCAGCAATATTAGAAATAGTAGTAGTTGTAGTAGTAGTAGTAGTAGTTGTTGTTGTTATTGTTGCTTATGTTGTACGAGCAGCAACAGTAGTAGCAGTAGTAGAAGTAGAGCTAGTAGCAACAGTTGTAGTACCAGCAATAGTAGCAATGGTAGTAGTAGTAGTAATAGGAGAAGTAGTAGTAGTTGTTGTAGTAGTAGTAGCAGTAGTCGTAGTAGTAGTAGTAGTTGAAGTAGTCATAGTAGAAGTAGTAGAAGTAGTAGTAGTACAAGTAATAGTAGTAGCAGTTATAGTTGTAGTAGCACAAGTAGTAGAAGTGGTGGTAGTTGCTATTGCAGCAATAGTAGTAATAGCAGTATTAGTAGTAGTAGTAGTAGTAGTAGTAGTAGTAGATCAAATAGCAATAGCAGCAGTTGAAGTAGAATAAAAGTAGTAGGTACTATGGTAGTTATAGCAGAAGTAGTTGGAGAAGCAGTAGCAGTAGGAGAAGCAGCTATTGCTGAAGTAGCAATAGCAGCAGTGGCAACTATTATAGTAGTCACGGCAGTAACAACAGTAGTAGTAGTTGTTGTAGTAGCAGTAGCAATAGTAGCAGTGGTTACAGTAGTGGTTGTAGTAGTAGTAGCGGTAGTAGCAGCAATAGCAGCAATAGTAGTAGTAGTAGTAGTAGTGGTCATAGTAGTAGTAGCGGCAGTAGTAATAGTTGTCGTAGCAGCAGTAGTAGAAATAGCAGCTGTATCAGTATTAGAAGTAGTAGGAACAATAGTAGTAGTTGTAATAGAGGAAGTAGCAGTCATAATAGCAGTGGTAGCAGTATTAGTAATCGTCATAGAGGTAGAAGTAGTACTAGTCAAAGTCGTAGCTACGGGAGTAGTAGTTGTAGTATTAGTAGTAGCAGTAGCAGTAGTAGTAGCAGTAGTAGAAGTAGTAGTTGAAATACTAGTAGTAGCAGTAGTGGTTGCAGTAGCAGTAGTAGTAGTAGTAGTAGAAGTAGTTATTGCAGAAGTAGTAGTAGTAGAAGTAGTTGTTGCAGAAGTAGTAGTAGTAGTAGTTGTAATAGCAGTAGTAGTAGCAGCTATAGTAGTAACCATAGTAGTTGTTGTATAAGATATAGTAGCAGTAGAAGAGCACTAATAATAGTAACAAAAGCAGTAGTGGTGCAGTAGCAGTAGTAGTAGCTATAGTAGTTGTAGTACTGGAAGTAGTAGTAGTAGTAGTAGTAGTAGTAGAAGTAATAGCAGTGGTGGTGGTGGTGGTGGTAGTAGTAGTAGTAGTAGTAGTAATGATAGCAGTAGTAGTTGTTGTAGTAGTCACAGTAGTAGCAGTAGTAGCAGTAGTAGTATTAGGAGGAGTTCCGTAGTAGCTCAATTAGTAGCTGTGGTAGTAGTAGTGGTAATAGTAGTAGTAGCAGTAGCAGTAGTGTAAAGAGTAGTAGTAGATGTAGTAGCAGTTGTTGTAGTAGTTATAGCCGTAATAATAGTTGTAGGGGTACCCATAATAATAGTTGTATTAGTAGCCGTAATAATAGTAGCAATCATAGTATTAACAATAGTAATAGTAGTAGTAGCCATAATATGAGAACTAGTCCTAGTAGCAATAGTAGTAGCTTTAGCAGTAGCAGTAGTAGTAGCAGTAGAAGCAGTGGTTGTAGTAGAAGTAGTAGTAGTAGTAGTAGCAGCTGGAGCAGTAGTAGTAGTAGTAGTACTAGTAGTAGTAGAAGTAGAAATAGTAGTGGCTGTAGTAGTAGTAGGAGAAGTAGTAGTAATAAGAGAAGTAGTAGTAGTTGTTATTATTGGAGAATCAGTGGTAGTAGTAGTAGCTATAGTAGTTGTACTAGTAGTAGCAGCTATAGTAATAGTAATAGCCGCAGTAGTAGTAGGACAAGTAGAAGTAGCAGTAGAAGCAGTAGTAGTAGTAAAAGTAGTAGCAGTAACAATAGCAACAGTAGTAGCAGTAGCAGTAGTAATATCATTAGCAATAGCTATAGTAGCAGTAGTAGTAGCACTAGTAGTAGTAGAAGTAGTAATACTGGAAGTAATGGTAGTAGTAGCAGTAGTATTCGCAGTAGTAATAGTAGCAAAAGTAGCAGTGGTAGGAGTAGTAGTTATTGTAGTAGAAATAGTAGCTGTGCAGGAGTAGTCATAGTAGTAATAATAGTAGTTGCGGTAGCAGCTGTTGTAGTAGTAGTAATCGTAGTAGTTGTATCACCAGTTGAGTAGTAGTAGTAGTATTTGTAATAGTAGTAGCAATAGCATTATAGTAGTTGTAATAGTGTTTGTAGTAGCAGTAGCAGTAGTAGCTACAGCAGCAGTAGTAGCAGTAGTAGTGGCAGTGATAGTAATACTAGCAACAGCAATAATAACTGCAGCAGTAGTAGGAGTAGCAGTAGCTATAGTAATAGAAGTAGTAGTAGCAGTAATAGTAAGAGTACTGGTTGTTGTAGCAGTAGTAGTAGTAGTAGCAATATTAGTCATAGTTGTCGTTATAGTAGTAGCAGTAGTAGCAACAACACTAGTTGCTGTAGTGGTAGTAATAGCAGTAGTAAAAGTAGTAGTAGCAATAGTAGGCATAGTTGTCGTAGTAGTAATCGCAGTAGTGCTAGCAATTATAGTTGTAGCCATAGTAGTATTAATAGTAGTAGTAGTTATTGTTGAAGTAATAGTAGTAGCAGAACTTGTAGAAGTAGTTGTTGTAGTAGTAGTTGTTGCAGGAGAAGCAGTAGTAGCAATAGCAAAAGTTGTTGTAGCAGCAGTAGCAGCATTAATATTATTAGTAGTAGTGGTAGTAGTAGTGGAAGCTATAGTAATAGTAGTAGCGGTGGAAGCAGTAGTGGCAGTAGTTGTTGTAGTAGTACTAGCATTAGTAGTAGCAGTAGTAGCAATAGTAGTAGTATTACAAGCAGTAGTAGTAGCAGTGGAAGCAGTAGTGGTAGGAGTAGTTGTAGTAGTAGTAGTAGTAGTAGTAAGAGAGTAGTAGTAGAGTAGTAGTAGTAGTAGTAGGAGTAGTAGTAGTAGTAGTAGTAGTAGTAGTAGTAGTAGTAGGAGTAGTAGTAGTAGTAGTAGTAGTAGTAGTAGTAGTAGTAGTAGTAGTAGTAGTAGTAAGCAGGAGATTATTAGCAGCGTGCTTGTAATTGGTAGAAGCTTTAGTGGTAGAAGAAGTAGCAGATGTAGTAGTAGAATTCGGATTACTAGTAGCATCAGTAGGTGTAGTTGTAGTAATCTATATAGGAGTATTTGTTTGTTGTTTGTAGTAGTAGTAGTAGCAATAATAACAATAGTTTACGGTTGTTAATAGTATAGTTTTATAGCAAGCAATAGCAGTAGATAGAAGTAGTAGAGTAGTAGTAGTGGTAGTAGTAAAGTAGTAGTATTATCGTAGGGTATCCCGAGGTGTACAGTAGTTGTAGTAGTAGTAGTGGTAGTAGCCATTGCTGTAGTAGCAGTAGTAGTAGCTACAGCAGTAGGAGTATTAGTGATAGCAGTACTAGTAGTAGCAGCAGTGGTAGTAATAGTTGGAGCAGTAGCAGTAGTAGCCGTAGTAGTAGCAATAGTAGCAGCAGAAGTAGCAGTAGTAGTAGTAGTTGCAATGGTAGTACTAGGAGCAGTAGAAGTTGTAGTTATTGTAGTAATAGTAGTAGTAGCAATAGTAGTAGCAGAAGTAATAGTAGTAGTCAGTAGTAGCAGTAGCAGGTAGTAATAACAGAAGTAGAAGCAGCAAAACTACTAGTAGTAGTAGTAGTTCCTACAGTTTCAGTAGTAGAAGTAGCAGTAGTATAAGTAGTAGCAGTAGTAATCATTGTATCAGTAGTAGTAGTAGTAATAGTAATAGTATAGTAGCAACAAAGTAGTAGTAGCCATAGCAAAGTAGTAGTAGTCATAGTAGTTGCAGCAACAATAGTAGTAGTTGTAGTAGTAGTAGTTATAGAAGTAGCTGCAACACTCATAGCAGTAGAAGTAGTAGTTGTAGTTGTTGTTGTTGTAGTAATAGTACTTTGTGTAGTAGTAGTAATAGAATAGTAGATGCAACAGTAGTAGTAATAGTACTTGTCGGAGTAGTAGTAGTGCTAGTCGGAAGAGCAACAATAGGAGCACAAGTAGTAGTAGAAGTAGTTGGTGTAGTTATTGTAGTAGTAGTAGTAGTAGCGATACCCGTACTAACTGTCGTAGCATTAGCAACAGCAACAGCAGCAGTAGCAGTAGTAGCAGTAACAGTATTAGTTGTAGTAGCAGCAACAGTAGCTGAAGTAGTAGTAGTATAAGAAATAGTAGTAATAGCTGTTTAGTAGTAGCAGTAGCAGAAGTTGTGGTAGTAGTAGAAGTATTAGTAGCAATAGTAATTATAGCAGAAGTAGCACTAGTGGTAGTGGCAATAGTAATTGTAGTTGTACTCTTAACAGTAGTAGTAGCAGTAGGAAAAGTAGCAGTAGTAGGCATAGCAATAGTAGTAATCGTAGTAGTAGTTGTAGCAGTAGTATTAGGAGAAGTAGGAATAGTTGTACCGGAGTAGTAGTAGGAGAAGTAGCATTTCCACTAGTAGCAGTAGTAGTAGTAGCAATAGTTGTAATAGCCATAATAGTGGTAGTTCTAATAGTAGTAGCTATAGTGGTAGTAATAGTATCAATAGTAGTAGTAGTAGTTATTGTTGTTTTTTTTTGTTGTCATAATTGTAGTAGCAGTAGTAGGAGTAGTTGTAGTAGGGGTAGTTATAGAAGTAGAAGTAGCAGAAGCGGTTGCAGCAGCAATAGCAATAGTAGTGGCAGGAGTAGTAGTAGCAGTAGCAGTAGAGGCAATGGTGGTAGTAGTCATAGTTGTAGTAGTAGCAGAAGTAGTAGTTGTCACATTAGCTGCAGTAGTAGAAGTAGTAGTAATAGTAGCAGAAGTAGCAGGTAGAAGTAGTAGTAGTTGTAGCAATTGTAGCAATAGTATTAGTAGCTATAGTAGTAGTAGAGGCAACAGTCTAGTAGCAGTACTAGTAGCAGTAGTTGAAGTAGTAGAAGTAGTTGAAGCAGTAGCAGTAGTAGCAGGAGTTGTGGAAGTAGTAGTAGCAGTATTAGCAGAAGTTAGAGCAGTAGCAGTACTAGAAGTAGTAGTAGTAGCAATAGTTGTAGAAGTAGTAGTAGTAGTAGTAGTAGAAGTTACAGTAGTAGCAGTAGTACAAGTAGTTGTTGTAACCGTAGTAGCAGTAGTAAGAGAAGTAGTAGAAGCCGCATTAGCACTAGTAGTAGCAGTAGCATCGGTAGTAGTAGATGAAGTAGTAGTGGTAGTAGAAGTAGTTGCAATAACAATAGTAGTAGTAGTAGAAGTAGTAGCAATAGTACTAGTAGGATATGTAGTAGTAGTAGTAGCAGTAGCAACAGGAGTAGCAATGGTAGAAGTAGTGGTAGCCGTTGCTCCTATAGCAACAACAACAGTAGTTGAAGTAGTGGTAGTACTTGTTGTAGTAGCAATTGTAGTGGCAGTAGTGGTACAAGCAACATTGGTAGTAGTAGTAATAGCAGTAGCAGCAGTAGTTGTATTAGTTGTAGTAGTCATAATAGTAGTAGAAGCAGTAACAGTAGTTGTAGCAGTAGTAGTAGTAGTAGGAGGAGAAGTAGCAGCAGTCGTAGCAGTAGTAGAAGCTATTGTTGTAATAGCAGTAGTAGCAGTCGTAGTAGTTGTAGTAGTAATAGTACTTGGAGTAGTAGCAATAGTAGTAGTAACAATACTGTAGCAATAATAATATTAGCAATAGTAATAGTTGGAGTCATAATAGTAGTATTAGCAGTAGTAGTGGTAGAAGCAACAGTAGCAGTAGTAGCAATCGTAGTAATAGCTGAAGTAGTAGTAGTATTTGTATTTGTTGTAGTAATAGTAGTAGTAGTAGTATTAGAAGAAGTAGTAGTAGTAGTGGATGTATTATTGTTACTTGTCGGACTAGTAGTAGAAGGAGCAGTAGTTGCAATAGTTGTCGTTTTAAAAGTAATAGTTATTTTTTTTTTCTTTTTTGTAGTAGTAGTACTAGTACTTGTAGTAGTAGTAGTAGTAGTAGTAGTAGTAGTAGTAACAGTAATAGCGATAGTAGCAGCAATACCCAACGTAGAACTGGTAGTGGTGATAGCAGTAGCAGCCGTAATATCAATAATAGTAGTAGCAGTAGTCATTGTGGCACTAGTTGTGTTGGTAGTAGCAGTAGTAGTAATAGTAGTTGTAGCAGCAACCGGAGTAATAGCAGTAGCAGTCGTGCAGGTGTAGTGGCAGTAGTCACAGTAGCCACAATAGTAGCAGTAGTAGCGAAAGTATCAACAGCAATAGTAGTAATAGTAGTAGTAATATTAATTGTCGAAGTAGTAGTAGTTGTTGTAGTAGTAGAAGTAGTAGTAGTATTAGGAGGAGTAGTAGTAGTCGTAATAGTTGTAGTTATTATTGTTGTTGTAGCAGTAGCATAATTAGGAGCAGTAGCAATAGCAGCTGTAATTAAAGTAGTAGTAGTTGTTGTATTCGCAGTAGCGGTAGTAGCAGTAGTTGTTGTTATTGTAGTAATAGTAGTAGTTATTGTTGTAAGAGTAGTAGTAGAAGTCATACTAGTAAGAGTAAGTAGCAGTAGCAGATGCAACATTAGTAGTATCAGAAGTAGTAGAAGTAGGAGTCGTAATAATCGTTGTAGTAGTAATATTTGTTGCAGTAGTTGGAGTAGTAGCGGTAGGAGTAGTGGCAGCAATAGTAGAAGCTATAGTAGTGCTAGTAGTAGCTGTTGTAGCCGCAATAGTAGTAGCTATAGTAGTGCTAGCAGTAGTTGTTGTAGTAGGAGCTATAGGAGGAGTAGCAGTATCAATAGTACCAATAGTAGTAGTAATAGCAATAGTAGCAGTAGTAGCAGCAGCAATGTAGTAAGTATAGTAGTAGGTGCAGCAACAGTAGTATTAGTTGTAGTACCAACAATAGTAGTAGTAGCAGTAGTAGTAGTAATAGTAGTAGTAGTAGCAGTAGCAGCAACAGTAGTAGTGGTAGTATTAGTTGTTGTAGTAGTAGTAATAGTAGTAGTAGTTGTATTAGGAACAACAGTAGTAGTAGTAGTATTTGGAGAAGCAGTTGTAGCAGAAGAAGTAGTAGTCGTACTAGTAGTAGAAGTAGTAGTAGTAGAACTAGTAGTAGTAGTAGTAGTAGTAGTAGTAGTAGTAGAAGAAGTAGTAGTAGTAGCAGAAGTAGCAGTAGCAGCATTAGTAGTAATAGTATTAGTTGTAGTAGTGGTAGTAGTAGTAGTAGTAATAGTATTAGTTGTAGTAGTGGTAGTAGTAGTAGTAGTAATAATAATAGCAGTGGCAGTTGTATTAGTGGTAGCAGTAGTAATAGTAGCAGTAGTGGTAGTAGTAGTAGTATTACTAGTAGTAGTTGTAGTAGAAGCAGTAATTGGAGTAGTAGTAGAAATAGCTCCGGTAGCTATAGTTGTTGCAGTAGAAGTAGCAGTAGTAGGGGAATTTCCCACTGTGCGAAGTCAACTTACCGTAGTACTAGTAGTAGCTATAGCAGTTACAGTAGTAGCAGTAGTAGTCATCGCAGAAGTAGTAGTAGTGGAAGTATTAGTTGTAATAATAGCAGTAGTAATAGTGGTTGTAGTAGTAGCAATAGTAGTAGTTGTTGTAACTGGGCTAGTAGAAGCAATAGTAGTCGCAGTAGCAGAAGTATTAGGAGTAGTTGGAGTAGCAATAATAGTTATTGTAGCAATAGCAACAGTCGCAGTAGAAGTAGTAGTAGTGGTAGTAGTAGCAGCAGTAGTAGTAGCAACAATAGTAGTTGTAGTAGTAGTAGTAGTAGTAGTAGTAGTCGTAGTATTAGTAATAGTAATAGTAGTAGTTTTCTGAGTAGTAGTAGTGCTAGTAGCTGAAGTTGTAGTAGTAGTGTGGTATAGTAGTGGTAGTAGTAGTAGTAGAGAGAGTAGCAATAGGAATAGTAGCAGTAGTAGTTATTGTTGTAGTAGTACTAGAAGTAGTAGTTGTAGTAATCATACTAGTAGTAGTTGTTGTTGTAGTCATAGTATCAGAAGTAGTAGTAGTAGCAGTCATAGTTGTAGTTGTAGAACTAGTAGTAGTAGTAGTAAAAGTAATAGTAGTAATAGTAATAGTATTAGCAGTAATACTAGTAGTAGCAGCAATAGCACTAGTTGAAGTAGCAGTAGTTGTAGTAGCAAAAGTTAGAGGAGTAGAACTAGTAGCATTAGTAGTAGCATAAGCTGAAGTGGTACTAGAAATAGTAGCAGTAGAAGTACAAGTAGTGATAGTAGCGGCAGCTATAGTCGCAGTCGTAGTAGCAAGATTGATAACGGTAGCACTAGTAGTAGTCATAGTATCTATAGTAGTTGCAGCAGTAGCACTAGTGGTAGTAGCAGTAGCAGTAGCAGTTGAAGCTGTTGTCACAGTAGCAACACTCAGAGTAGTATTAGTACTAGCAGGATTGGTAGCCATTGCAGTAGTAGGAGTAGTAGCAGTAGTAGTTGTAGTAGTAGTTGTTGTTATTTTTATAGAAGTAGTACTAGTAGTAGTGGTTGTAATACTAGCAGTAGTGGCAATACTAGTAGCAGAAGTAGTAGTAGTGGTACTAGTAGTAGTAGTTGTGGAAGTAGTTGCAGAAGTTCTAGCAGTACTATTAGTTGTTGTAGTAGTATTACTAGCAGCGGTAGTAACAGTAGCAGCAACAATAGTAGTACGAGTGGAAGTAGTTTTAGTAGAAGTAGTTGTAGTAGTAGTAGGAGAAGCAGTAGCAGTAGCAGTAGTAGTAGTAGCAGTCGCAGTAGTAGTAATAGTAGTAGTAGTAGTAGAAGTAGGAGTAGGAATAGTAGCAGTAACCATAGCACTATTAATAGTTTTAACAATAGGAGGAGGAGTAGTAGTAGTAGCAGTAGTAATAGTCAAAATATCGAAAGCAACAACAACAGTAGCTATAGTTGCACCAGTAGTAGTAGCAGTAGTTGTAGTAGCAATAGCAGTAGTAGTAGTGGTAGTATTACTCCTAGTAGCAGTCATAGTAGTCGTAGAAGTAGGAGTAGGAGTAGTAGCAGTCGTAGAAGTTGTAGTTGTTGTTGTTGTAAAAGTAGTAGTGGTAGTAGTGGGAGTAGTTGGAATACATATTGGAGAAGGAATAGTAGTAGTAGTAGTAGGAGTAGTAGTAGTAGTAGGAGTTGTAGTAGTAGTTGTAGTAGTAGTTCTTGTAGTAGTAGTAGTAACAGTAGCTATCAGAGTAGTAGTTGTAGTAGTAGTGGTAGTAATAGTCATAGTAGGTGCAGTAGTCATCGTAGCAGTAGCAGTTGTAGGAATATTAATTGCAGCAGAAGTAGTACTAGTAATAGTAATAGTAGTAGAAGTATTCCTCATAGTTGTAGTATAGTAGCAGCAGTAGAAGTATAATAGTACTAGTAGTAGTAATAGCAGTAGCAGTAGTAATAGCCATAGAAATTGCAAATGTAGAAGTAGTAGTTGGAGTAGAAGCGATAGTAGTACTAGTAGCAAGTAGTAGTACTAGTAGCAGAAGTTGTGGTAGTAGTAGTAGAAGTTGTAGTAGCTATAGTTGTTGTAGTAAGTAGTAGTAGTCATAGGAGTAGCAGTAGCAATAGTAGCAGTAATAGAAGTCATATTAGTAGTAGTAGCAGTAGTTGTAGTAGTAGTAATAGTAGTAATAGTAATAGTAATAGTAGTAGTAATAGTAGCAGTAGCAGTAGCAATAGCAGTTGTATTTATAGAAGTAGTAGCAGTTCTAGTTGTAGTAGAAGTAGTAGTAAGAATTCTAGTACTAGTAGTAGCAGTTGCAGTAGAGGTAGTAATAGTAGTAGTTTTGGTTATACTAGTAGTAGTAGTAGCAGTAGTAATAGCAGTAGTTGTTGTAGTATTAGTTAGCAGTTGTTGTTGTTGTTATTGTTGTAGTAGCAGTAGCAGTAGTGTTAGTCATAGTAGCAGAAGCAGTAGTAGGAATAGGAGTATTAGTAGAAGCAGTAACCAGAGTAGTTGTAGCAGGAATAAGAGTAGTAGTAGTAATCACAGTAGCAGCAGCAGCAGCAGCAGCAGTAGTAGCATTAGTAGTAGAAATCGCAGTACCAGTTGTAGTAGTTGTAGCAGTAGCAATAGCATTAGAAGCAGCAGCTGTGGCAGTAGTAGTAAAAGTAGCTTTAGTAGGGGCAGTAGTAGTAGCAGTAGGAATAGTAGTGGTAGTAGTAGCAGTAGAAGTTGGAGTAGTAGTAGTAACATTAGTAGTTGTAGTTGAGTAGTAGTAGTAGGAATAGTAGTGGTAGTCGCAGTTGTAGTAGTAGTAGTAGTACTAGTACTAGTAGTAATAGTCATAGTTGTGTGGTAGTAGTAGTACCTGTAGGAGTAGTAATAGGAGTAGCAATAGTTGTAGTGGTAGTAGTTGTAGTAATAGGAGTAGCAGTAGTTGTAGGAGTAGTGATAATAGTAGTAGTATTAGTAGTAATAGTAGTCGTAGTAGTAGTAGTAGGAGTTGTGGTAGGAGTAGTTATAGGAGTAGGAGTAGTTGTATAAGTAGTAGTAGCGATTGTAGTAATAATAATAGTAGTAGTAGCGGCAGTTGTAATAGTAGTGGTATTAGTAGTAGGGGCAGTAGCAGCAGCAGCAGTAGTAGTAGTCATAGTATTAGTTGTTGTAGGAGATGTAGTAGGATTGCTAGTACAAGTTGTAGTTGTAGCAAAAGTAATAGAAATAGCAATAGTAGTAGTACTAGCAGCAGCAGTAGTGCCAGCAGTGGTCATTGTAGCAAATGTAGTTGTACTAGGAGTAGTAGAAGAAGTAGCAATAGAAGTTGTAGAAATAGTAGCAGTAATAGTAGTAGTAGTAGTAGTTGTAGTAGGAGTTGTAGTAGTGGTAATAGTAGTAATAATAGAAGTATTAGTAATGACAGTACTTGCAGCAGTAGTAGTAATAGTGGTCGTAGCAGTAGTAGTAGTAGTAGTGGTCGTAGTAGTAGTAGCAGTAGTAGTAGTTATATAAGTTGTAGCAGCAACAGCAGCAGTAGTAGTAATAGTAGTAGTAGTAGTAGTAATAGGATTAGTAGTAGCAACAGCAGCAATAGTTGTTGTAAGAGCAGCAATCGCAGCAGTTGTCATAGTAGTAGTGGTAGTCGCAGCAAGTATGGTTGTAGTAGCACTTGTAGTAGCGGCAACAATAGCCGAATTAGTAGTATTGCAGTAGTAGTAGTAGGAGTAGTTGTAGCAATAGTAGCAAAAGTTGTAGTAGTACGAGTTGTAGGAGAATAATCAATAGTAGCGGTAGTAATAATAATAGTAGTAGTTGCTGTAGTAATAATAAACATAGTAGTAGTAGTAGCAGTTGTAGCAATTGTAGTAGTGGTAGCATTTGCAATAGTAGTAGTAGTAGCAGAAGTTGTAGTCATTGTACCAGTAGCAATCGCAGTAGTAGTAGTAATAGTACCAGAAGTAGTAGGAGCAGCAGCAGTAGTAATATTAGTAATAGTAGTAGTAGTTGGACTAGTAGTAGTAGCAGAAGTAGTAGCAGTAGTAGCAGATGTAGTGGCAGTAGTAGTAGTAGTAGTAGTAGTAGTAGTAGTAGTAGTAGTAGTAGTAATAGTAGTAGTAGTAGCAGTAGTAGTAGTAGTAGTAGTAGTAGCAGCAGTAGTAGTACTAGTAGTAGTAGTAGTTGTTGTTGTTGTTGTACTAGCACTACTAGTAGTAATACAGTTGTTGCAGTAGTAGCAGCAGCAGCAGTATGAGTAGAAGTAGTAGTAGTTAAAGTATTAGTACTAGTAGTACTATTAGTAGTAATAGTATTAGTAGTAGTAGCAGCAGCATTAGTAGTAGTTGGAGCGATAACAGTCGTAGCAGTAGTAGTAGTAGCAATAGTAGCTGTAATAGCGGTATTAGTAGTCGAAGTAGTTGTAACAGTAGTAGAGATAGTAGTAGTGGTGGTGGTAGTAGTAGTTGTTGTAGTAACAATAGTGTTAATAGTTGTAACAGTAGTAGCAATAGTAGCAGTAGTCATAGTAGTAAGAGAAGGAGTAGCAGTTGTTATTGTGGGAGAAGTAGCAGTAGTAGTAATAGTTGTAGCCACTACTACTATTTCTACTACTACTACTACTACTTCTACTACTACTTCTACTACTACGACTACAACTACTACTACTTCCACTACTACTCCAACTATTACACCTTCTGCTACTATTACTCTAACTACAACTCCAACTACTCCTACTACCACTACTGCTATTACTACTGCTATTGTTGTTACTACTATTATGACTACTAGTATTAATATTACTACCAGTACTACTCTTACTCCAACTCCTACTACTACTATAACAACTAACAATAGTATTACTACTACTACTAATACTGCAACAATCACTACTACTACTATAACTACTACTACTATTTTCACCACGATTATTACCACTACTCCTCATACTTCTACAAGTGCTACGATAACTTCCATTGCTTCTACCACTACTACTACTACTACTCCTGCTATTGCTTCTACTAGTACTAGTAACACTACGCCAACTACTGCTGCTCTTACCTCTTCTGCTACTACTACTGATACTACTGTTGCTGCTGCTGCTACTTCTACTATTACTACCGTCGCTACCACTGCTGCCGTTGTTGTTGCTGCTACTACTACTACTACTACTACTACTACTACAACTACTACTACTACGACTACTGCTACAGCAACTACTACAACTACTACTAGTACTTCTGCTACTCCTATTACTTCTGCTGCTACAACAACTACTACTACTATTACTACTACTACTACTATGACTACTATTTCTATGATCACTACCACTAGTACTACTTCTACTACAACTACTGTTACTTCTACTGCTACTACTACTACGACTACTACTGTCATTGCAACATCCACTACTACTGCTGCTACTACAACTACTGGTACTTCAGCTAGTACTACTACCCCTACTACTACTACTGTTACTACTACTACTACCTATACTACTACTTCCCGTACTCCTAACACTACAGCACTAGCTACTACTACTGCTACTCCCTACTTCTACAACTACTACAACCACAGCTACTACTATAGATACTCCTACTACTAATGCTACTACTGCTTCATCTACTACTACTGCAGCTACTTTTATTGCTATTAGTACTAGAACCACTACTACTGCAACTACTACTACCACTGCTACTACTTGTATAGCTTTTACTGCTGTTTCTACTACTACTACTACTACCACTAGTTTTGCAACTATTGCAACTACTACTACAACAACAACAACAACAACTACTACTACTCTTACTACTATAACAACAACTACTACTATTGCTACTTTTGCTTCTACAACAACTATAACTGTGAGTTCTTCTGCTACTACTACTCCCCCCTCTACAACTACTACTGCTATAGCTTCAAGTATAATATCTCCTTTCACAACTTCTTGCTACTATTACTGCGACTATACACCACTACTACTACTACTATTGAATACTACGTCTACTACGACTTCTAGTACTACTGCTACTACTTATACTACTATCACTACTTTTGCTACTATTGCAACTACTACTACAACAACAACAACTACTACTATTACTAGTGCTACTAGTACTACTACTACTACAACTACTGCAATAGCAACAATAACAACTACTACAACAATTTTTATTACTACTACTACTATTTCTGCTACTACAACTACTACAACTTTGGCCTCTACTGCTAGTACCATTACAACAAGTAGTACTTCTCTTGCTAATACTACTTCTACAACTACTATTGCTACTGCATCAAATACAACTTCTCCTTTCACTGCTTCTGCTACTACTACTACTACTGCTACTACTACTACCACCACTACTGCTACTAATACCAAGACTACTACGACTACTACAACTGCTATAACTACTACTACCGATACTATAACTACTGTTGCAACTCCTAATACGGCTACTCCTACTACTGCTACAACTACAATAACTACTACCGCTACTACTACTACAACTACTACCACTGCTACTACTACTTCTCCTACTTCAACTATGACTACAAATACTACTGCCACTATTGCTGCTGCTGCTACTATCACTATAACTACTACAACTACTACTGATAAAGCTACTACTACTGCTATTGCAACTACTGTTACTACTACTACTAATACTACAACTGTAGCTACCACTACTGCTGCTGCTACTACTACTTATCCTGCTACTACTACTTCTGGTACTACTATTGCTTCCACTAATACTACTATTACTGCTACAACTGTTGCTGCTATAATGACTAATGGTACTTCTAATAGTATTGCTACTACTAATACTACTACTACAACTACGCTAGTACTACTGCTCCCACTACTACTACTAATACTATTACTGCTACGACTTTTACGTCGAATGCTACTACGGCTACTACAACAACTACTAGTGTTGCTGCTACGATCGCAGCTAGTACTCAACTGTTGTTGTAATTTCTACTACTACTACTACTACTACTACTACTACTACTACTACTACTACAACTACTACTACTACTACGACTAATACTACTACTCTTGCTACTACTACTGCTACTACTACTATAACTACAACTGTCGCTACTACTATTTCTCCTACTCCTACTACTACTACTACTACTACTGGCATAGCTACTAGTGCCACTAGTACTACATCTGCTACGATTACTATAACAACTATTGCTACTACTACTACGGCTGCTACTTCTACTACAATAACAACAACTACTACTATAACTAAAACTAATATGACTACTACTACTGCTACTACTACAATATTTTCTCCTACTCTTACTAATACTACTACTACTTCTAAATTTGCTACTACTACAGCCACTACAACAACAACTACTACTCCAGCTGCTGTGACTTCTACTACTAATACTACTACTACCGCTACTGCTGGCACAACAACTACCAATACTACTAGATCTACACTTACTAATTACTGCTGCTAATGCTACTATTACTACATATTGCCGAGCTGCGGAGAATTACTAGTACTACAACTCCGACGACTACTGCAAAACTGGGCTATTGTTGCGCCCTACTACTAATTCCATAACAACAACAACCTACTACGACTAATACAAGTGCTTCTTCTACACGACTGTTACTACATTTCTCTAGCTACGACTGAACTGATCTACCATAACAAGAAGCTACTAACAACTATTACACTACTATTATGTTTACTAATGGTACTCCTACTACTACTTTGGCTACTACTACTACCTGGTCAACTTCTAGCAATTTGCAACTACTACTCCCTAGCTACAGACTATTGATACTGACAACAAATAACTAACTACTACTCCTACTACTACTACAACTAATATTACTACAGTACGACTGGCACTAACTACTATTAATACGTTACGGCTAAGACAGGGTAATACGTACTAACTACTACTGACTGATGACTAATGGTTTGCTGCTACTACTTTTGCGTACTACTTTTTACTACAACCAAAACGCACTACTACTAAAGCTACGTTAACTAGCGTCTAACTACTACTACTACTACTGCGCGTTCTGCTACTCATGGCTGTCTGCTAGACTACTACTACTCTCTGCTACTACTACTACTACTATTGCAACTACTGCTACTACTGTTGCACTACTACTACTACTACTACAACCACCGCAACAACAACAACTACTACTACTAATGCTACTACTACTCCTACTTCAAGTAATACCACTACAACTAATACTACTTCTACTAATACTCTACTACCATTACAACTTTTAGTGCGACCACCACTTCTACTACGACGATTGCTACTACTACTGCTACTACTACAACTACTACTAATATTTCTACTACTACTAGTAGTACAAGTACTACTACCCCTACTAGTAATTCCACTACTACTACTACTACCCCTACTAGTAGTTCTACTACTACTA
>RXID01011153.1:0-42259 GCA_005019695.1 Trichopus zeylanicus subsp. travancoricus | reverse complement strand
CCCCTCCTCCCTCTCTCCCTCTTAGACAAGTTGATCATGAGACTAGGAAGAAGCTCCATGATACCCAAGCATAAAAATTGGCCAAAGCTTACTCAATTGACCCTCATTTGCTGAAAGGATGGTAGATTGTTGAACCTTTCAACCACATCTGACCAATGAAATTATGACTGAGCTTGCACTACATTTAGATTAAAAAAGAAAGAAGGGCAAGAGTCATCCTAGAATAAAATAAAATATAAAAAAATTATGCTAGATCTCTAGCATATAACTAAAACACACGCAAGGTTTATGGTACCTAAAAACCTTTAAACTAAGAAATTTGCTTATTTTCTAGGAAATATGCTAGCATGTTGGCATATGGCCCTATATCCCTCAGTTCCCATCCTTTTTTTCTCTCTTCTTTGACTGAAAAAACACCAAAAAGGAGGAAAAAACAATTATGATTTTAATAATAATTAGGGCCTTCCAATTATCTAAACTCTATTAAACCCCTAAGACAAAGAAAAGAGATGGATAAGGAGAGGTTTACCTCTCCACTTTTGATATGATTTTGAGGGTAGACATCACCCACCACTTGATGACAAGGCCAACCACTGCTATTGTTGGATGGAGCTATATCCTCTCCAAAAGAGAAATCATCCATTTCATCCATGAAAATAAGAAGGGATGAAGAAAAAAAGAGAGATGAGATGAATAAAAAAAGAGGATGAAACAAGAATAAGAGATAAACAAAGAAAGAGGGATGAGATGAAGAAAAAAGGAGGAAAAGAAGAAGGGATGAAAAAGAAATAATGAAGAAGAAAGGAGTAAATGAGGAAAAAGGAGGATCTCGACCAAAAGGGAAAAAGAGGAATAAGGAAAATGAGGGTACACACAAAAAAAGGAAGTTGCATGGGGAAGTGAACTCCTTGTGAGTTCTCTTCCACGTGCCAGTCAAAGGCCAAGACAAAAGACAGTAGGAAGAAAAGAGGGTATCGACCAAGATAAAAAAAGAGAATGAGAAATGAAAAAAGAAAGAGAAAAGTTTATAGGCCAAAAAGGTAGCATATATTTTAAAACATACATCACTCAATTGCCATTATTCCTGAGTTGTACACCAAGTACTTGGCCCACCAAATTATATGTTATTTCAGTAGTTTTTGTCAAAGTAAACTTTGACAGGAAGTTGACTGGAATTAAAGATCAAATGCCATAGATTATGGCCCAAAGATGGGTCTTAGTAGGGCCTAAATTGTGGTTAAGTTTGACCAAAGATTCAGCTTGATTTGGACTTGAACTATTATGAAATTTAGGTTTAAATAGAATTCAGCTCAAATGGATTAAGTGGGTCATAATTGGGTCAAAATTAGACCTAAAGCTCATTGAAAAAAAATCTGAACTGAAATTAAAATTTTTTTTTATAAATAGGTTCCTAGATCATATAAATTTTTACAAATAAATCCCTAACCAGATTTTTCTTGCAAAAAGATCCCTGGAATGAAAATTTTTATAGAAGGATCCATAAAATTCTTCAAATTATAAATCGATCCTCGTAGAATATAGGATTTGCAAACTCAAAGATTGATAATTGTAAATTAATCTTTATAAAATCTAGGATTTGCAAATCAATTCTTAAAAAAATTCATATTTATAAATAAATTCCCGAAATTTTCATCTTTTACAAATAAATCCTTCATAAAGCGTCAAATTATAAATTTAATATTCACAAATTAACAAATAGACCCCTCAAAGATTATTATTTATAAATAAATCTAAAATTAATTACTTTGTAAATAACATCTTACAAAAGAGATCTTGAAAGTTTTAAAATCTTACAATAGGTCCTTATAGCTAATTTTATGAAAAACCCCTAAATTCTTGAAAATTATAATTTAGTCCTTAAAATAAAATATTTTACAAAATACTCCCCCTCTAGTCTTTGTAGGTTTGTTCTGACTTTTATTGCTATTATCTGATGAGATTGGATTGATCATGATTCAAGTTTTGAATCACTAAAGTTGCCTGTTGGATTGTTAGCTCACGCCCAAGCTCCGACAACTACGCCATGTTATGAATCGGCTCCCTACTCCCTATGCCAAACATTGCCACTAGCAAGTCCATCGCTGGTTTGGACCACCTACACCCATCCTCCAATAGCTAGAGCCCCTTTGTCCTATTACTGCCAGTAGGGCCACTCTTGCTCGCTTGTGCCATAAATACTAGCACCCTAGGTTATAGCCTACACCTTGCGCTGCCATGCTTTGGACATAGCCATACTCCCCCTACTCATTGTTGCCAATAGATGGGTTCAGCCACACATGGCTCTACCCAACCAACAAGAAATTATGGATGACTCTGGTGAGGAAGAAGAAATCATGGAGAAAGGGGAAGAAGTCTAAAAAAACATAAAAAAGGGATTTGAGTTGGTTACAAAAGTGAGGAAAGAAAAAAATAAAATAAAAAAATGACTGAGTGTGCTACCAACTATGAGAAAGTAAGGCAAAAAGTAAACAAAATGAAGAAAAAGTTTGCTAAAAAAAGAAGAAAGAAGGGAAAAATAAAATTTTCCTCATCTTGATTTGTGTGCCTCTACCAACTGACCTTAGTTTGTGGATTCCTCTAAAAAATCAATTCAACATCGGATCAGCCCACAGGATTGAGGCTTGTCCAAAGGTCAAACCAACCTATGGCTAGTTTGAGAGCTAGCTTGAATATCATGTAACTCAGGGCAACTCGCGGGCTCACTTAATGTCATTTGACCAAAAGCTAGTTGCGGACATGCTTGAAACTCAATTTGACATAAAACCAGCCTGTGAACGCATCTAAAGGTCAAATCAACTCATGGCTAATCTGTGAGATTGCTTAAAAGTCAAATTGACTTAAGGCTAACTTACATACATATTTGAAAGTCAAATTGACTCAAGGCCAAATTACAAACTTACCTGAAAGTCAAATTAACTCAAGACCAATCCATGGGTTTACTTGAAAGTCAAATTAACTCAAAGCTAGCTTACACACTTGCTTGAGAGTCAAATCTACTCAAGATCAATCCACAGGCTCACCTGAAAGTCAAATAAATTCAAGTCCAACTTGTAGACTTGCTAAAAAGTCATTTAACAAATGGACAACATGAGATCTATCTAATCAATTAATTCAAATTGATTAAAGTAAATTAATTAGAATAATTAACTTAATCAAATTAAATGTAAATTGATTTTTTTTAAATTAAGTAAATTGAATAATCTAAACTAACTTAATTTGTACAAACCACCAAATGGGCCTAAATTAATCAAATAAATTAACTGATTAGATTAAAATTAAAATAGACCCAAACCCTAAATGGGTCCAATCAGTTTAGACCTAACCCAATTGGATTCAAATTGGGTCAACCCAAATAAAATTGGTTTAGATCCAACTCCAATTGGGTTCAAATCGGGTCAACCTAAATCAAATTGGCTCAAACCAAACCCTAGTCTAGCTAATCCAAGTTTGAATAAATCCTAATTGAGTTAAATCAAGTTTAAACCAAACCTTAATCGAGGTTAAATCTAATTAAAATTGAACCTTAATTGGGTCAAACCAAGTTCTAACCAACTCCAATTAGATTAAGCTAAGTTTGAAATGAACCCTAATTAAATTCAAACTAACTCCAATCAGGTTAATCCAAGTTTCAATTAAATTCTAATTGGATCAAACCTAGGTTAGACCAAAATCAAATCAGGCCCTAACTTGAACCAAAATTAAATCAGGTCCTAGTTTGAATCCAAACACTAGGTCAAACCCAAATCATGAACTAAAATTAGGCCCAAGATGGGTTGAACCTAAACCAACTTGATTCACACCCAAAGCCAATAAGGGTCCAATATGGTCGAACCCAAACCTAATAAAGGTCCAACACAGGTCAAACTCAAACCCATTAAGGGATCGAACCCAAACCTAAAAAGAATCCATTAAAGGTCCAAGTCCATTAAGGATCTAATTAAGATATAATAAGGGTTAGACCCGAAATCTAATAAGAATCCACTAAAAACCTAATAAGGATTGGATCAAAGATTCATAGAGATCTAATAAGAACACAATAAGTATTAGATCTAATATCCATCGAGACTACATTAAGAATCCAGTAAGGGTTGGATTTAAGATCCATTAAGGATCCAATAAGAAACCAACAGGGGTTGGATCTAACAAGAAACCAACAAAGGATCCATTAAGAACCCAATAAGGGTTGGATCCAAGATCTATTAAGGATCCAATAGTAGCCCAACAAAAGTTAAATTCAATATCCATTAAGAATCCATTAAGAACCCAATAAGAGTTGGATCCAAGATCTATTTAGAATCAAATAATTGTTGGCCCATATGGCAATTTTTGAGAGGGGGAAAAAGTTTTGACTACAAATACATTTTTGATATAATCCAAGGCCCAATAATAACATAATTATGAAGACATGCAAAGCCCAAATCATACACCAAGATATAAATACAAAAAACTTAAGCACTTTCAATCAATTCCATTCAACTACAAGTGTGAATAAAACAAGTAAAAAAAGAGTGCACCATGATTTTTACGTGGTTCGGAGATCAACTGCTCCTATTCCCATAGTCTTGTTTTATTCTTGAGGACTTGTATCACTCCACTAGTGATGTCACTTCTTGAGGTGAAGCTAAATCTTTATAAACTCTAAATTGGAGTGCCACTTCCTTAGGATGAAGTCATACCCATCACTTTCTTAGAGTGAAGCCACGCTTATGTAAACCGATCTTACTCCCACTGAGAAGATCCACTCCACACCGGAGTATTTATACTCTCACACTCCTAACAACCTAGGAGTGTTTACAAGTTGAAAAAGCAAAAGAATGATACAATTGAAACTCACTACATAGTCTCTCAAAATTAAAGATGAGGGCTAGAAGATTTGCTTGAGATTGGATGGTTTAGACCAATCTTGGCCTAGTAGGCATGGGGGTTTTGATCTCCTCTCTAAAATGATAAATGAAGTTATAAAACTTGTTAAGAGAAATCCAACCATGCTTATTTATAACTTATAGGTCAAAACTAGCTATTGGGGGTGAGATCCCATAGCTAGATTTTCCCCAATAATCAAAACACTAGTTGTTAGTTGCATAAAATTGTTGAATCGGATGTCTAGTTCTAAATCAGACATCTATTTTTATCAGAGCTAGATCCCAGCCACACATATGGTATTGTAGCAATTACTACAGTAATTATTGTAACAATGCTATAGCAATTACTATAGAACCCTACGTGATAAATACTCTAAACAAAATGATCTCAAAGCAAATATTCTACATGACTAAAATAAATAAAAAATCTAAACTTAGTCAATATCGATCTTGATTTTTTGAACATTCTTTCAGCTCCTAGCTTGATTTTTAAGCTTCATTTCCAAGTTATCATCCTCTTAATCTTTGACTCAACATCTTCTAGCTTAGTCTCAAGACTTGGTCCTTCATAAGCATGGATGATCATTGCAAATCTTGAAGCTTATTAAAACTTGAGAAACTTATTAAATACTAGTTTGATCATCATCAAAACAAACAAGAGTATACCCTCACATTATAACTAGAAGATTAGAGAAATAAAATAAAAAAAAGAGAGAGAAATGGGATAGAAGCTCTAATATGCATTGTTGTCTCACTCTCATGAGTCGTGACTTGATTATTTGTGGATGTTGATGACTTAGTTTGATTGCATTGTCTGATGGGACATGGAAAGCGAATGGGAGGTGAAGTATTTTTAATAGCCTGAGCATTGGCGATAACTTATTTTGGTCTAAATATCCGATTTAGCCAACAAGGCATTGGTGATAACTTCTTAGTTTAAAGTATTTCCATTAGCCCATTAAGGCATTGATGATAACTTTATTAGTTTGAAGTGTCTCTGTAGTCAATGAGGTATAGGTGATAACTTCATGAGTTTGAAGCATTTTCATAACCAATAAGGTATAAGTGATAACTTCATGAGTTTGAAGTATTTCCATAGCTAATGAGACATAAGCGATAACTTCATGAGTTTGTAGCGTTTTCATAGTCGATGAGGCATAGGTGATAACTTCATGAGTTTAAAGTATTGCTATTACCAATGAGGCAAGTGATAACTTTATAAGTTCAAAGTATTTCCATAGCCAATAAGGCATAGGTGACAACTTCATAAGTTTGAAGTGTTTCCATAGGCAATAAGGTATAAACAATAACTTCATAAGTTTAAAGTGTTTCCATAGTCAATGAGGCATAAGTGATAATTTCATAAGTTTGAAGTGTTTCCATAGCCAATGAGGTTTAAGAAATAACTTCATGTATTTGGAGGATTTCCATAGCCATTGAGACATTAGTGATAACTTCGTGAGTTTGAAGTGTTTCTATAGCCAATGAGATATAAATGATAATTTTATGAGTTTGAAGTATTTCCATAGTCAATGTAGTGTCAAGGATAGCTTTATGAGCTTGAAGTGTTTCCATAGCCAATGAGGTGTAAGCGATAACTTCCTAAGTTTGAAGTATTTTATAGCCAATGAGGCATAAGTGATAACTTTATGAGTTTGAAGTGTTGTCATAACCAATGAGGCATAATCGATAACTTCGTGAGTTTGAAATGTTTCCATAGCCAATATGGCATAAGTAATAATTTTATGAGTTTAAAGTGTTCCCACAACCAATGAGGTGTAAAAAATAACTTAATGAGTTTGAAGTGTTAGAATGAGATATCTTGCTTGACTGACTAAGGGAGTTTGAGCCTACCTTAAATCGATCCAATTTGAAGTAATGATTGGCAGTCTTGGCTTGTGCTTATTCTCTTCAACTTGACAGTTGACAATATTTGTTGGCTGGTTGTTAATTAGCACTTAAAGCATTATTGATGACTCCAAACCTTTGCCCACATCATTCTTTTTTATTAGCTTGAATAGTGGACCAATTTTGTCAAATTTCATGATGAGGTTTGCACTAATACTCTATAGCATAAAATCAAAGGCCACTATTGAAAACTAACTACCATATTTATAGAGAGAACATCAAATTGACTAGAGGAATCATATGAATCATCCATTCCCAAAGTAACTATTAGCATTTTCAAAACCAAGGGAATCAGTGGTGAATGTTCAAC
The DNA here is from genome assembly GCA_005019695.1 of Trichopus zeylanicus subsp. travancoricus. NCBI lineage: Eukaryota > Viridiplantae > Streptophyta > Magnoliopsida > Dioscoreales > Dioscoreaceae > Trichopus > Trichopus zeylanicus. The sequence continues at coordinate 35,158 of RXID01011153.1, read as the reverse complement.
TTGTGAGGACAAATTCAATCCATTAAGCTTAGCATTAATTTTCAAAAGAACATTTGTCAAATACTGATCATTGACTCTAGTTGGGGCAATACTAATGTCAATCTAAGTTTGATTTGATTTAGCGCAATGTTCAGAACTCAATTTTGTTTGGAGTCTATTTTATTTGATTTGGGTCTATTTTGACCTTGTGTTGGATCCTTAATGGATCATGGATCCAAACCCTTAGTGAATTCTTATTAGATCTTTAATGGATCCTCAATGGATCTTGAATCCAAACCCTTAGTGGATTCTTATTAGATCTTTAATGGATCTTGGATTTGAACATTCATGGGTTCTTGATGAAACCTTCTTAGATCTGACCCTGAACAGATTCTTATTGGATCATCAATAGATATTTGATCTAACCCTTAATGAGTTCTTATTGGATCCTATCTCAACTAGTTGGTGTATTTGGGTTTGCCCCATGTTAGACCCTCATTAGGATTGGGTTTGCATCTTAATGGAATTCGGTTTAAGTTTAAGTCAATTTAGTTCAACGTGGTTTTAGTTTAGACTTGTCTTGGATTTGGTTTAATTTTGGTTCAATTTGACCCAATTGGCTTTCAGTTTGAGCTTGATTTGACTTAATTAGGATTTAATTTGAGTAAAGTTTGACCCAAATAGGGTTTGATTTGAACTTAACTTGATTTCAAATTGATTCTATCGGAGTTGGGTCTGAGCTAATTTAGTTTGGATTAACTCAATTTGGATTTTAGGTCCAATTCAATTTGAGTTTTAGTTCATCCATTTGATTAGTTTAGGTCTATTTGGTGGTCTATTTGAGTCAATTTGGTTTTGTTTATTTGTATTATTTGAGTTTAATGTGATTGAGTTACTTTAATTTAATTAATTTATATTAATCAATTTGTTTCAAGAGTCCTTGAGTTGTCATGATAACTTTCAGCAAACCAACACATTTGCCTAGATGCCCAAGCACTGGCTTAGATGAGCAAGCCCGAGGACCAACTTAGATGTGCGAGCCAAAAGGCTTGCTTGGATGTGAACCCAAGGGCTAGTTTGAGTGTGAGCGTGATGACTAGCTTAGATGCGAGCTCGAAGGTTGGTTTAGTTCTGAGCCCGAGGGCTAGCTTGAGTGTAAACCTAAAGGTTAACTTAAATGCAAGCCCAAAGGGTGGCTTAGTAGTGAGCCCGAAGGCTGGCATAGGTGTGAGCCCAAAGGCTAGCTTAGCTATGGAAGCCCAAGAGCTGGCTTAATTGCGAGCTTGAAGGCTGACTTGGATGCGAGCTCGAGGGGTTGACTTAAGTGTCAGTCTGAAGGTTGGCTTGGATGCCAGCTCGAGGGGTTAACTTAAGTGTAAGCCCAAAGGTTGGCTTGGATGTAAGCCCAAGGGGTTGGCTTAATTGTAAACTCAAAGGCTAGCTTGGATGTGAGCCCAAATGCTAGCATAAAGGTGAGCCCGAAGGCTAACATGATTGTGAGCCTAAAGTCTGGGATAGTGGCAATCCCAAAGGCTAGCATGGAGGAGAGCTCGAAGGCTAGCATAGTAGTGAGTTGAAGGCTAGTAGATGCAACATGGGGGATTGTCAGGGCACTTGAAGTCGCTAGGGCATGGGTGGGAGAGCCATGGTGGGCGACATGGCACGTTCTCCTCAGGCACACCCCAGTGGGATAATGCTGAGAGTCAAAGGCCAAGGGCCTCTTTAGGCTTGAATCGGCAAGAAGGCTACAGTCTATGGAGAACCTAGTGGGGTAGTGGCATGGAGCACCTGGGTGTGGCCACCTCTATGAGTGGCTAGCGATTAGAACCCTATATCAGTGTTATCTTTGCTCCCCTAGTGCAAGGTTTCAATCGGAGGTGTTGTAGGTCAAGCCAGTAGGCGATATTGCTTGGCTTGGGGGTTCAGCCAGTTAGTGTAGGAGACAAAATGGTGCAATGGAGAACATGGTGAGACCTTCAAAACTTCAGCAAATAATGTTGAGATCACCGGTCTGGATGCAAGGAGAGACGAGGCAGCCCCCGAGGATAGTCACGTAGACTAGGCCACCAGAGTTGGGTCTCAATTCTTAGAAGTGAGCACGTGTAGCAAAGGTGAGTGAGGTTGTGGCAATGATAGAGCAGGACCTTGCTGAGGGAAAGGTAAGGGAAACAGGAGAGTAGGGTTAGAAAGGAAAGACAATGGTGAGGGAGAGTACCTGTTTTCTTTTTTTCTCATTGTCTATTTTGGTTTTCAATGATACCTTGCCCCTGATCTCTATTTGCTCTGATATATCTTTGTCTTTTTTTTTGCAGGGTTCTTATCAACTTTTATAGGCCTTGAAAAGAATCCAAATCAAATCCCTAATTGATCTGATTTTGGAAAATTGTTGGATTATGATTTGTAATTGGATTAAATTTCCAAATTTTTTTTGGCATGTAATCCCATTTATTGGGATTTATTTACTTATGAAGAAATTCAAAATTTGTACCATTTCTAGATGTTGAATTGTCAGGGGGGTATTTGCAAATTTTTTGAAAAATTTGGACTAAATCAAAAGTTTGTGAATTTCAAAGGTCTTTTTGAAAAGAAAAAATATTTATAAAATTTTGAAATTTTTAGGTCCTTCTTGTAAGAAAATTCTAGATAAAGACCTATTTATAAATTGTATTTGGTCGAAGGACCTATTTATAAAAATTGTATATTTTTATTTTGGTCCAAATATTTGATAAATTTTGGGGCCAATTTTGGTCCAAATATTTGACCGACTCAACTTACTTTGATTTGAGCCTGAATTTTTTGATAATTAAAGTCTAAATTGAACTCAATTTTTAGTTGAATTTGACCGTGATTAGATCTAATTGAGAGCCACATTTGAGTCATAATGTAGTAGCATTTAAGTTTCAATTATGATTTTATTTTGATCAAAGTTTGATTTTGGCAAAAAATCACCTCAAACCCCATGGATCTTGATATACTTGATTTGAAAGGTATCGATATCATTGTCTATTTTCATTGCTCCCCAATGTACAAAATAGAGGATTTTCTTTCTCTTATCCTAGTAAACTGATTTTGGAAAGCTTAGCCATGGCATCCTGAGGGGCAAGTAGGTGAAGTATGTCATGGCGATGGTTGATCTCAGCTTGGAACCCCTTCTTGAGCAAGCCCTCTCACTCACCATAATAGTAGGATTTGAATTGTAGGACCTCAATAAGGCTTGAGCTAAGGACAATAATCCATTCTCGAATATAAATCAATTAGTTAACTCCACCTCAAACACCAACTATTGATCTTCCTAAATGCTATCTTTGGATATTATCAAATTAAGAAAAGCCCCATGGATGATGAAAATGCAACCCTCATAACATATCATGGGATGTTATATTACTTGGTCATACCTCTCAAGGAGAAGAATGAAGCAAAGATCTATCAGAGAATGGCAGATCATGTCTTCAAATCCCAACTTAGGAGGAATATGGAAGCTTACATGGGTGACATGTTGATAAATAGCATTCAAATTTCAAACCATGATGCCAACCTACAAGAGACCTTTAGTACCATCCAAAAGTATCGCCTAAAGTTGAACCCAAAAAGTACATGTTTTCTGTAGTTGCTAGCAAGTTTCTCGAATACCTTATCTCGAAAAGAACGATTGAAGCCAGCCACAAAAGATAAAGGCAATCTTGGAGATGAGGTCCTAGACCATAGTGAAGGAGATGTAGAGGCCTAGTGGATGTGTGGCTGCTCTCAGCCATTTTCTATCGAAGTCGATAGAGAAGTATCTTCCATTTTTCAAAACCATGAAGAAGCTAGGACATTTCAAGTAGAGTGGGGAGTGTGAATGTGTCTTCAAATGTTTGAAATTGTATCTTACCTTTGCACTATTGTTGGTGAATCCAGTTAAATGAGAGAGTTTGCACCTCCACCTCACAACAAGCAAGTCATCAATAAGGTTAGTGCTAGCAAGTAATTGTGAAGAGAAGCAATTTCTTGTGTATTATGTAGGTTATATTCTCATTGGTGCCAAAGTCTACTCCCCCTCTATGGAGAAGTTAGCCTACACCATTGTGCTCTCATCCTAGAAGACAATGCCATCTTTTTTGGCATGTACTATAATAATCCAAATGAACTTTCCACTATGTTAGCCTTTTCAAAAACCCAAAAGCTCTTAGAAGATGATCAAGTGGGATATGGAACAAAGCTAGTTCTCATTCATCTTGAAATTAGAACTACCATCAAATCTTAAGTATTAGAAGAGTTCAACATAGAGCTTGGTCCTACAAAAATGATAGGAGGGGAAGTGACTATCTAGAAGGTCCACATAGATGGGTCAACTTGTGAGACTGAAGATGGATCCAGAGTTATATTTACAAGTCCATAAGGAGACACACTTAAGTACTTTCTAAGCTTCAAATTCAAGGCATCAAATAATGTAACAAAATCTAGGTTTGAAAAATAACAAAAGATCATATAGGCATAGAATTGTCATTGGGTCCAGCTGGAGCATCAAGGCGGATGAGCTCATCATCTTCAGTTGTTCTAGGGGCAATAAGATTGATGGAGGCCTCAGGGGCAAAATCGATAGCTAGTGGCAGCACAACCTTAGGCCCAAAAGATAGTTTTGGAGAGATTAGGGGCCCAAGCAAACACTGGGGAAGGTTGCAGGAGTCAAAGTGATAGAGGTGGCAACACCTCTCCATAAGATCTGTTGCGGAAAATACAATTCACAATATAGAGGAAGAACAGAAAAGAGGAAAAGATAGCACACAAGATATATATGTGGGAAGACGATCCAGAGAATATTGTATTGATGAGGAAGAGAAAAGAGAAGATTACAACGACGGAGACGAAACTCCAATATCACCAACTCTCACTCTCTATTTTCTATTTGAAACCCTTACATCAATGGTGTATTTATAGATGTGGCCTAATGATGTTTGAGTCAAAGTAGAAGACTGACTCAAATAAGACTTCTACTAATTTAAGACTTCTAGTAGAAGATAAATCTAGATAAGGATTAGACCCATTAAATAATTTCCTAATATAATTAAGACTATCCGAAAAATCCGGATTCGAGACACCATAAAGCCAACAATCTCCACCTTGGCTCGAATCATCTTATTCTCTGAATTTGAATCTTCAATAGATGTCTTTGCCATTACCTCCTGGGGTAGGATCAACAACCTTGAATATTGATCAAGTCCAAACAGAGCTTGAACTTATCATTCGGAATCATCTTCGTCAACATATCTGCAGGATTTCTTGAAGTATGAATCTTTTGTAAAGAAACCTCGCCGTCTTCAATAATATCCCGAATAAAATGAAATCGGACATCTATATGCTTTGATCTGGTGTGGTACACTTGGTTCTTCGCAAGGTGTATGGCGCTCTGACTGTCACAAAAAATAGGAAGAACATGTTGAGAAAAACCAATTTCACTTGCCAAACCTTTTAGCCATAGAGCTTCTTTGACAGCTTCTGTAGCTGCCATATACTCAGACTCTGTTGTAGATAATGCTACAGTTGACTGTAAGGTACACCTCCAACTAATAGGTCCTCCACAAAGAGTGAAAAGATAACCAGTGAGGGATCGGCGTCGATCAAGGTCTCCAGCATAGTCTGAATCGACATAGCCAATAATTTTGGCCTCTTGCACTGTGTTCCTGTCGAAACATAAACCAATATTAAGAGTACCTTTAATATATCTTAATAGCCATTTCATGGCCTGCCAATGCTCTTTTCCTGGATTTGCCATGTAACGACTAACAACGCTGACTGCTTGTGCAATATCAGGTCTTGTGCATACCATAGCATACATTAGACTTCCAACAGCACTTGAGAATGGGATGTTCTCCATGTATGCATGCTCTTCATCTGTAGAAGGACATTGTTGAGCTGAAAGCTTGAAGTGAGATGCCAAAGGAGTACTGACGGATTTTGAATTCTGCATGTGAAAACGAGAAATAATCTTCTCGAGATATTTGCTCTGTTTAAGCCATAATTTTCCATGCTTTCGATCTCGATCAATCTCCATACCGAGAATCTTCCTTGCAGCACCTAAATCTTTCATCTCAAATTCCTTTTTCATTTTAAACTTTAAATCATTCAGTAGAGATATGTCTTGAGTAGCGATAAGCATATCATCAACATAAAGAAGCAATATAATAAATGAGTTATTGGCATGCATCTTAAAATAAACACAGCAATCATGTTTGCAGTGGATGAAATGTTGACCCTGCATAAAACTGTCAAACCTTTTATACCATTGCCTTGGAGACTGTTTCAAACCATAAAGTGATTTGTTCATCTTGCAAACAAAATTTTCTTTGCCTTCTTGGATGAACCCTTCAGGCTGTTGCATAAAAATTTGTTCTTCTAATTCTCCATGCAGAAAGGCAGTTTTGACATCAAGCTGTTCTAACTCAAGATTATGAAAAGCAACTAAAGCAAGTAGAAAACGAATAGATGTGTGTTTAACCACAGGAGAGAAAATTTCATTAAAGTCAATACCCTCCTTTTGTGAATACCCTTTTGCAACTAAACGGGCCTTGAATTTAACACCATCTATCTCAGAGAAATCCTCTTTCTTTCGAAATACCCACTTGCAACCAATTGCTCTTTTACCTTTTGGTAATTTCATCAGATCCCAAGTATGGTTCTTTTGAAGAGAATCCATCTCTTCATTCATAGCAGCTTGCCACTGAGAAGAATTCTTATCCTGTACTGCTTCTTTATAAGAAGAAGGATCACCATTGTCAGTAACTAAAGCAAAAGCTACCATATCTTCAAAACCATACCTTTCAGGTGCTTTATTTTTCTTTGAGATCTTCGAAGTGGAGTCTTTTCAGAAATTTGATTCTTAAGATTTTCTTGAGAGTTGGGCATACACTGAATATCTTCTTCTGAAGGAATTACATGCTCCACCTCCACTTGCATGATATCATTGGGATCTTTCTTGAGAGATTTTAGCATACCACTTTCATCAAATACTATGTCTCTCTCAATAATTACATTTGAAATAGTAGGATCCCACAAACGATAGCCTTTAACGCCTTTGGCATAACTCAGGAAAATACACTTTTTGGAACGTACATCTAACTTATCCTTGACAACATGCACATAAGCAGAGCAACCAAAAATCTTTAAAGAAGAATAATTTGCAGGTTGACCAGTCCATACCTCTTCAGGAGTCTTGAAATTAATGGCTGTTTGAGGAGAGCGATTCACAATGAAGCATGCTGTATTGACTGCTTCTACCCAAAAATCTTTATCAAGATTAGCTGTACTGAGCATACTACGTGCTTTCTCCAACAAGGTTCTGTTCATCCTTTCAGCCACACCATTTTGTTGAGATTTTCCTGGGATGGTAAAGTGACGCTTGATGCCTTCATCTTCACAGAATTTGAGAAACTCTGTTGATTTGTACTCTCCGCCATTATCAATTCTGAGATATTTGATTTTTCTGCCAGTCCTTTTTCAAACTGAAGTTTTCCATCGTTTGAAAATAGAAAACACTTCGGCTTTGTGATACAAAAAATAAATCCACACTTTTCTGGAAAAATCATCAATAAAACTGACAAAATAACGAGCACCAGATTTTGATGGAATAGGAGAGCACCACACATCAGAATGAATATAATCAATTAAGCCTTTAGTGCAATGAATACCAGTGTTAAACTTTACCTTGGACTGTTTACCATAGAGACAATGCTCGCAGAAATCCAATTTGCATGAGTTGAGACCTTTCAGTAATTTTCTTTTGTTGAGCTCATTTAAACCTTGCTCACTCATATGACCGAGACGCATATGCCATAATTGAGTCATATCAGAAGAAGAAGAAGACTGAGAAATTGCTGCTCCACCTGCAACGGTTTTTTCCTACTAACTCATATAAATTTCCATGCTTTAGGCCCTTCATTACTATCAATGAGCCTTTAGCAACCTTAAGAACTCCACCTTCAGCAGAATACTTATAACCAGCAGAATCCATAGCACCCAAAGAGATCAAATTCTTTTTCAAATCAGGAACATGTCTGACATCAGTAAGAGTTCTAATAATATTATCAAACATCTTAATTTTGATTGTTCCAATTCCAACAGTTTTGCATGGATTATTATTACCCATCAAAACTAAACCACCATCATAAGGCGTGTAGTTTTCAAACCAATCCTTATTAGGACACATGTGATAAGAACAACCAGAATCAAGAATCCAAATATCATGGTAACGATCAAAATTAGAACTAATAGAGAGAACGTTACCCAAATTATCATCAGAACTCTCTTCAACAACTGAAACTTATTCTTTGGCTTGCTCTTTAGATTGAGATTCTCTTTCTTTCTTTGCTTTGAGCTTCCAACAATCTTTAATTGCATGTCCCATCTTCTTACAATATCTGCAGTTTATTTCTTTGGATTTGGATCTAGAACGACCTGTTCTTGATCTTTCTTTGGTACGACCTCTGACAATTAATGCTTCTGAGTGTGACACATCCCCTCCAATCTTTTTCAAATATTCATTAGATAGAAGGGCAGCAGAAATATCGTCAAATTTCAAATCCTTTCCATACATGAGAGTAGTTTTAAGATTCTCAAGAGAAGGAGGTAAGGACGATAATAAAATAATTGCCTTGTCTTCATCTTCAATTTTAACATCAATGCTTAACAATTGAGAGACAAGTTTATTGAAAGCATTAAGATGATCAACTATATTCGTACCTTCTGTCATTCGAAAATTGAAAAGCTTCTGCTTTAAATAAACTCGATTTGAGATAGACTTACTCATATACTGTTTCTCCAGCTTTTTTCCATAACTCTGAAGGTGATGTTTCATCAAGAAACGGATAGAGTACCTCATCGGTAAGACTGAGGATGATTGTGCTATGTGCGCTGGCCTTTTGGTTTTTCCAGACACTTTCGGTGACATCTTCAGGCTTGACATCCTCCAATGTGTGTCTCAACCCTTGTTGAGTAAGAATTGCACGAACTCTTGCTTGCCAAATAGGAAATCCTTGCTTTCCATTGAATTTCTCTATATCGAACTTCGTAGTAGACATGTTGAACCAAGCTCTGATGCCACTTGTTGCGGAAAATATCGATATCCACCACAATTCACAATATAGAGGAAGAATAGAAAAGAGGAAAAGATAGCACACAAGAGATATATGTGGGAAGACGATCCAGAGAATATTGTATTAATGAGGAAGAGAAAAGAGAAGATTACAACGACGGAGACGAAACTCCAATATCACCAACTCTCACTCTCTATTTTCTATATCTCTTGAGACCCTTACATCAATGGTGTATTTATAGATGTGGCCTAATGATGTTTTGAGTTAAAATAGAAGACTGACTCAAATAAGACTTCTACTAATTTAAGACTTCTAGAAGATAAATCTAGATAAGGATTAGGCCCATTAATATAATTAAGACTATCCGGAAAATCCGGATTCGAGACACCATAAAGCCAACATTATACCTCGTATGGACCAAAGTTTTGTGCCTGGCATAGAGCTGAGACTTATACCTCATATGAACTGAGGTCTTATACATTAGGTAAACTTGAGGTATTATGCGTCGTATAGATTGAGGTCTTATGTCTCATATGCATCAAGATCTTGTGTCTAGCATGGAATTAAGATCTTATGCCTCATATACAACAATGTCTTATACCTTGATTGGCATTGAGGCTTTGTGCCTAGCATGAAGCTAAGGTCTTATGTCTCGTATGGACGGTCTTATGCCTCGTATCAACTGAGGTCTTGTACCTAGCAAAGAGACAAGGTCTTATACCTCATATGGACCGAGATCTTGTGCTTGGCATAGTGTCAAAATCTTATGCCTCACATAGATTGAGGTCTTGTTCTTAGCATGGAGTCGAGATCTTATATCTTGTATGGATTGAAGTATTATGCCTGGCATGGAGTCAACGTCTTATATCTTGTATGGATCAAGGTCTTGTGTATGGCATGAAACTGAAGTCTTATGCCTTATATGGACTGAGGACTTGTGTCTGGTATGGATTCGAGGTCTTATATTTCATATGGATTGAAGTCTTATGCCTTAGGTGGAAACAAGGTCTTGTACCTTGCATGGAGTTGAGGTCTTATGCCTTTTATGGACCAAGGTCTTATGCCTAACATAGAGTCAAGGTTCATACCTTATATGGACCAAGGACTTATTCCTCGAGCAAAACCGACGTCTTGTGCCTAGCATGGAGCCGAGGCCTTATACCTTGTATGGACCAAAAGTCTTGTGCTTGGCACAGAACCAAGGTCTTATGTCTCGTATGGATCAAGATGTTGTGTCTGTCATGGAGCAAAGTTCTTATGTCTCGTATGGACCAAGGTGTTATGCCGCAAGTAGAACTAAGGTCTTGTACTTAGTGAGCTGAGGTCTTATGCCCTGTATGATTGAGGTCTTGTGCCTAGCATAAGGCTGAGATCTTATGCATTGCATGGAGCTGAGGTCTTATGTCTCGTATGAACCAAGGTCTTGTGTCTCATGTAGACTGAGATTTTATCTCTGGTATGGAGCCGAGGTCTTATACCTCATATGGGTCAAGATCTTTGGTAACTTAAGAGCTAATACTTTGGTTGGCTAACTGAAGTACCTGTTTGAATAATTAGGTTGGTATAGGTAGGTTTTTGGTCACTTAAGAGTTGATACCTCAATTAGATAACCAAAGCACTTGGTTGGACTATGAGACTGGCAGAGCCAAATTTTTTATAACTTAAAAGCTAATACTTCAGTTGTGCGACCAAAACACCTAGTTGGGTCATAGGGTAGACAGAGCCAGATTTTTAGTAGCTTAAGAGCTAATACTTCAATTGGGTGACCAAAGCACCGATTGGAGCATAAGGCTGGCAAAGCTAGGGTTTTGGTAGCTTAAGAGTTGATACTTCGATTGGATGACTGAAGCACTTGGTTGGACTATAACGCAGGTAGAGCTATGTTTTTAGTAGCTCAAGAGCTAATACTTCAGTTGGGTGATTAAAGCACCTTGTTGGACCACAGGCCGGCAAAGCCAAGTTTTTGGTAGCTTAAGAGCTGATACTTTGGTTGGGTGCCCAAAGTATTTGGTTGGATGATAAAGCCAACAGAGTAAGATTTTTTATGGCAATTCGATTTGCAGGCCAGTAGTAAATTTGAACTTTTGTTTTAGCCCCTTGAAAAGGATAGACACTTTTTTACTTGACAAGGACAGGAAATGGTTCAACACTAAGAGGCGACCTATGAGCCTCTGCATCTCCTTCCTCAAGCTCAAAGGGCTTGTCTGCAGGACTACTCTAATTTTATACATGTTTGCTTTAATTCTTCATTCTAAGACAAGATATTGTTGAGTTTTAGATGTCTTGAACTCTAATTAGAGTTTGAGTTAAAGTAGGAATCCAAAGTTGGATTTAGATTTATATTATTAGGAGTTGTAATTGTGTAAAACTCAGGCCCAATAAGAGTCTATAAATATACTATAATATATAGCACTTATGTGTGGCGTAGTATTGAGATTGAACTAGAGAGAAATAGAGAGAGAGGAATAGAGAGAATAGAGAGAAGAGAAAGAGAGAGTGTGTTGGCTCTCGTGTGTGGGTCTTTCTAGTGCTTCTCGGTGATCTCTCGTGGTGGTTCCTCGTGGTACTCTCTTGGAGATTCTCTCTGAAGGTGGAGGCGTTGCCGAGGCTTGGAGAAAGAGTTTAGTTGAGTAAGAAAGAGTAAAGTCGTTCTTGTAAACTCTTGTAAAAGCCTTTATCTATTGATAGTGGATCTCCCGTTGTCTTATCTTGTTATTTGCTTTTATCTTGTATTATTTCTCGTTTCTTGTATTGTTTAATAATAAGGTGATCCGTAAAACTTCTGCTGCGAATCCCAACAATTGGCATCAGAGCCTAGAAGCAAACAACCAAGATGGCAAAGTCCTTACTCGAGGTGGAGAAGTTTGACGGTAAGATAAATTTTGCCTTATGGCAAAAGAAGATGAAGGCGGTTCTTACTTTTCAAGGTCTACAAAAGACGTTAGAGGGAAAAGAAAAGAAGCCGGTCAAGATAAGCAATGAAGACTGGGAGGAGATAGATCAAAAGGCATTGAATTTAATTATTCTAAGCCAGACTGATGAGGTTTTATACAATGTCATTGACGAAGAGACGACGATAGACATCTGGACAAAACTCGAGAAGTTGTACATGTCAAAAAGCCTCACGAACAAGTTCTATCTGAAACAACAGTTGTATGGAGTGCGTATGAGCGAAGGTACAATTATATTATATCACCTAAATGCTTTCAATAAGATTATCAATGATTTGCTGAAAGTTGATGTGAAGTTTGAAGAGGACGATAAGGCGCTGATTCTCCTGATGTCTCTTCCTGCTTCGTATGATCATATTGTGACCACAATTCTTTATGGTAAAGAAACTCTTAAGATGGAAGATGTGACAACTAGTCTTCTTTCTAATGAGAGAAGGAGAAACTCCAACATTAATATGGAGTTTGGTGAAGGATTGGTGACTCACGAAAGAGGAAGATTAAGAGAGCGTGGAGAAGGCAAGCAACGGTCCAAATCAAAATTGAAGGCGAAAGTACAATGCTATTCATGTAAGAAGTATGGCCATATTAGACGGTATTGCCCTAAACGTGGGAAGATAGAGTCCTCCAATACGACGACGGCAATAGTGGATGATACTTCTGATAATAGTGCAGATGGAGATGTTCTTGCAGTATCCGCAGAAATCGACACTTCTGGTAAGTGGATTTTAGATTCTGGTAGTTCTTATCATATTTGCTCCAGAAAGGATTGGTTTACTTCTTATGAGGAGAATAAGAAGAAAAGTACTGTTTGGTTGGGCGATAATTCAGCCTGTGAGATCGCCGGTGTGGGAACAGTTAAAATCCAGATGTTTGATGGAGCGATTCGAACTCTTACTGGGGTGAGGCATGTCCCCAAGATGCGAAGGAATCTAATTTCACTTGGTGTACTGGACTCAAAAGGCTATAATTATTCAGTAAGAGATGGAGTCATGAAGGTGACACGTGGTATTAGAATCTTGATGAAAGGTGAGAAGTGTGACAATGTTTATCGATTGATAAGGAACACCATTGCAGGTGGAGTTCCAATGGCTACAGTAGTGTAGAGGAAGCACGATACTCGGAGTAATTTGATGTCTCCTCAAATTACTTTTACTACAACAGCAGACACAGGTCATCCGAAAAGCTTCCAAAAGTACAAAACTGTAGACATGAAGAACAAATTCGAGGTTGGCTCGAGTTCACATCTTGAAATTAGCTGAATAAGCTAGTAGCCCAAGGGCAGGGGCTGGATGAGAGATGACGGCTGACGATTCGTGATGATGGCACGCCCGAGTTCAAGCCAAGGTGGAGATTGTTGAGTTTTAGATGTCTTGAACTCTAATTAGAGTTTGAGTTAAAGTAGGAATCCAAAGTTGGATTTAGATTTATATTATTAGGAGTTGTAATTGTGTAAAACTCAGGCCCAATAAGAGTCTATAAATATACTATAATATATAGCACTTATGTGTGGCGTAGTATTGAGATTGAACTAGAGAGAAATAGAGAGAGAGGAATAGAGAGAATATAGAGAAGAGAAAGAGAGAGTGTGTTGGCTCTCGTGTGTGGATCTTTCTAGTGCTTCTCGGTGATCTCTCGTGGTGGTTCCTCGTGGTACTCTCTTGGAGATTCTCTCTGAAGGTGGAGGCATTGCCGAGGCTTGGAGAAAGAGTTTAGTTGAGTAAGAAAGAGTAAAGTCGTTCTTGTAAACTCTTGTAAAAGCCATTATCTATTGATAGTGGATCTCCCGTTGTCTTATCTTGTTATTTCCTTTTATCTTGTATTACTTCTCGTTTCTTGTGTTGTTTGAGAATAAGGTGATCCGTGAAACTTCTGCTGCGAATCCCAACAATTGGTATCAGAGCAATTGTTATAATGTCAGGTGTGATGAATTAGTTCCACATCGGATATTGGATAGATAGAGTCCAATAGATATAGTGAAAAAGACTCATATCCCATGAGCTCGAGCTTTTGGGATGGTTTGGTGTCTGGCTCACTATATGGATTTGGTTTGACGCTCTTGTGGCTCCCCAACAAGTGGTATCAGAGCTTCAGGTTCGAAGTTGTGCAAACTCTTAAGACCAAAAAATTACCGAGATGATGCGACTGAATTGAGTCACATGGTAGTCTCATGGCAAAGACCGGCGAGCGGACGCGGGCGCGAGGCCGGCAAGGGCGTGAATGCAGGCCCAAGGGCTCGGGCGTTCGCGCGAGGCCGGCTTGAGGCCGGAGAGAGGGCGCATGCATTGACGCCAGGATGGCGAGCACACAAGTGTGGGCGCCAGAAGCTGACGCAAGAGCGCGGGCACTAGAGGCCAGTGCGAGGACATAGGTCACACGGTGGAAGTGGTCAAATAAAAAGAGTTCTTGAGTAAGAGTGTTAAATTGATGTGGACAAATCACACATGAAGGGGGAGATTGTTATAATGTCAGGTGTGATGAATTAGTCCCACATCGGATATTGGATAGATAGAGTCCAATAGATATAGTGAAAAAGACCCATATCCCATGAGCTCGAGCTTTTGGGATGGTTTGGTGTCTGGCTCACTATATGGATTTGGTTTGACGCTCTTGTGGCTCCCCAACAAGCCAAGAATTTAATTTGCCAAATTTCATTTATGACTTGTATGAGGATGATGGAATCATTTAATTTGGTTACCTCCAACCTAGCTTTGTTAAGGGCAAGGTACCCTTTGAGGGATTCTCCTTTCCTTTGTTTTATTGTCAGGGGTGTGGATGAATCCTTCTGCTGAGACACCAATGAAATGAATTGCTCAACAAACTTATCTACCAGATAATCAAAACATATTACGAAGTAACTCAGTAGTCAAGTGTACCAAGCTCATATTGGGCCTTGTAACATTATTGGGAATGTTTTGCACATTGTTGAGCCCCAAGCTCTTTGTAGAATCATGGCATTCCAGAATGTGTTGATGTGGTCCATTAGGTCTTTTATGCTATTGTACGCCATATATAGAGGTTGTTTGAACTTCAGCTATATAGGAAAATATACTAGGAGTCTTACACCTAGAGCGATTTTTTGGAATAAATTTTCAAGATTTTTCATGAGCTATTAGTTGTCTGATTTCCCAACAGCTTCCTTTAGTTCATGTCACTATCCTTGGATCCAGGGGGAGTATGTTAGATGGAATAATTTTTTAGACATTACCACATCCCCAAGGATTGGAACCACTCCTTACTAGTTAGTGAAATCTTTATGCACAAAACCTTGATTCCAATAGTCATTTATTTGATACCTCCAAGGGGGTAGGAACTACCATTCTAACCCTTCTTGGAGGATTCCATCCACAAATGCAAAGTTTATGGTTTAACAATATTGCTCATCATCGTTTTAGCTATTGCATTTCTTTCTCTTATTGCTGGTCATATGTATAAAACTAACTTTGGGATCTTGCCTCTACCCTAGCTGAGGCCTAGCTTGTGTATATGCAGTAGATGTTTTCATTTATTGTATCATATATTGGGTCAGGCTCTTCAAGCTCTACTAATGCTTGATACCAAAGTGGAAAGTTAGTGGATTGACCTTGCTAGTGCCCAAAGACTTAGGTTTGATGACACAAATGATATTGCCCATCCAAATGGATGTGGTTTGTTTTGTACTATTGTGGTATATATTGTTGGTTCAACAAAGGAGTTTATTGAACTTGTGTTAGTTGTTGTGCGTATTGAGCTTGAAGATATGCATTATTTGAGCTTGATTTTGTAGTTGCTAAGGTTGGAGGCTTTTGTATGGCTTGCTCTTGAGTTTTCAATAATTGGATCAGCTGTTAAACTATAATTGCTAATGCATGGAACTCCTACCAACTCATTGTGTAGGAGGGATCGGTGTTGATGTCTCAAGAATGGAAGTTAATGGAAACACCTCGAGGTTGATATAGTGGTGATTGCCAAGCTACTGAAATAGCTTTATGATTTTGCTCACGAGGTCCTCTTGAGGAGTTGTGAGATTCAACATGTGTAGCTTTATGATTTTGCTCACCAGTTCCTCTTGAGGAGTTGTGAGATTCAACAAGTGTTGGTGTTATCTGCCCTTAAGCTAATTTTTGGAGGAAGAAGTTTCACAACCTTCAGAGGTCTGGTCAGAGGGTTACCAAAAATCTTCTAGATCGATGGCAAAACGGTGGAGCAAATTTTAATGAAAACATCAATTGTTGATGGAGCCTAGTCACCACCAGTTTGATCGAAGAGGCTCCTTGAGATATTTATCTGCTAGGTCGATTCATATTGCTATTTGCGAGAGAAGAAAATAATCGAGAGTTCTTTAGCTACGATTGCTTAGACGCCTAAGTCAATAATTGTAGACAAAAATATAACATAATAAAAAATTGGACATTAGTCTCACCTTCATTGTATGTCCTCCTATTTGTAGTGAATTCTGTGAGAGACTGATGGATTTTATTCCTTGAACTTAGTTGACATAAAAATAGCTATTCAGTATGCAAGAAATAAATAAATAGTTAATAGGAGATCAATGAGAGTACATGTGCAAAAATCTACGTTTCTATATGTAAAAATCAATTTTTTGAGAGTTTATATGCAATTTTTGTAATTCCCCCAAAATATATATATAAATAGAAAACTTCTAGGAGTATGTTAACAATTTTTGTGGTTTTGCATCATTGTGATGCATAACAAAAACATAGCTTTGTCCAGGCAAATTAGCCATAAAAACTGAAAAGGTCCTATCTAACTAGATGGAGAATAAAGGAAGATATTTCAGAAACTACCTCAATGCATTGGTAGAATTGGAAAAAATGTAGAGACATAATCACAATTATTCCACCATGATGTCTGATTTCCCTATACCCTTTGAGAGCTAGTCAGCTTCTATTCCACAATTATTCATTGCTTAGCTTCTGCACCAAACTCCAACAAAAGGTCATCAATCATACCATAATTGGGAACACCTTCATTGCAATCCCTAGGAGGCAATTTGTGGATACATCCAATGATAATTTGCATATCTCATCTTAGCCTCGTTTTCTCAAAAAAGAACCACCAACATTGTAAAATAATACTAAGTTAAATTGACTGTAGAATTCTATAAATGTAGGCGCACCTATTTTTTGCTTGAGGGGTGTTACTTTCTAACTTTGAAAATGCATCTAAAATATGGGAATAGAAAATCTAAACTACTTGTCTATGTAGAACACATGCCACAGCCTTCAGCACTTATTCAAATGCAAGACAAAGAAAAACATCTAGACTAACAGGTTCACCTAATAAAAAACATCGACATGTTCTTTGTGCAAGCCATAAAAACATTGCAAAAAACCCCTAAAACACACTTGCTGAATCTAATTTTTTCCTCAAAGTTGCAAGCACAACTATCAGTTCCCAAGAGAGAGGAAAATTTCTTAAAATATATGCAATAGTAAAATATTGCATATATTTTAGGAAATTTTCCTCTCTCTTGGGAACTGATAGTTGTGCTTGCCACAAAGGTATGATCAAGACGTAGAGTAATCCATAGGAAATAATTACAGATTGTAATTCTGCTAAAAGTCAAAGGAACAACAAAAGAATGGTGTATGGGCCCTATATTATAATGTTAAAAATTGCAAGTTCCATTTTATAACAAAAATTTATTAGGACCATTGCACTATTGTGTCACAAATGTGCACAAGAAAAGCATACAATTTATCCTATATAATAAGACATCAATTGGCACATAGGAAAATGATATAGAGAGATGTGTTCATAACTTATAAGCACAAGAAACAACATAATAATCCCTCAATTAACCAAGTTTCTCACCTAAAAATTGTTTGAACATCATTCTCCAATAGAGTTTAAGATAGAATACAATGAAGATAGGAGGCTTCCTAGATAGACGTAAATAGATGTTCAGCAAAGATGACCATCAAAATCATAACATGACCATAATGTCTATAATAAGCAAGTCACTGATTTTGTTAGGCCTTTGAAGACCTAAAAAAAATAAGATAACCCAATTATGCATCTTCTATTTATGTCTTGGATATATACATAGATGTTTTCATTTACTAAATTTGTCTGCATCACTTGAGATATCTAGTTTGTTCAAGTGGCATTTGTGACAGTGTAAGGTGCATAGGATAAAGCACAAGTTCTGTTTTCAGTTAAATTTGAATGAACAAATACAAATTTCTATTTCTATTGACCACCAAGTAAGAGATATTATGAACAAAAGGATGATCATAAACATCTATAATAAAATTAGTCCATTTAATGAATGACTTCAGTTACTTATTGCTAAATATAAATAGAGAAAAAGTAGAAATAGAGGTGAACCTTGGTAACAGCTCTAATGAAATAACTACCTTGTGGATCAATTTCCTCAAGACCATTCCAATTCTCAACTATTTGGAGCAGCTTTCGCAGATTTGCCAATAAGCGCTCTTTCATTATTTGAACTAGTTTCGTATGAATTTCATCCTAGTGAATTTTGTAATCTTGTGGTTTTTCAACAAAAAATCAACAAAACTACTAAATAAGGACTGTATAAATTCAGACTAACTACACAAAAATAGTGAAAAGTGCCCATATTTGGGAGAAATATTCAACATTACTCTTATAGGTCTATCTTTTTTTTTTGCAATGTTGGAAATTAGAAGAAAAATCTCAACACATGTATATGACAAAACTCCATAGAAATGATACCAAAAATAGAACCCTAGAATGCCACACTAAATAGATTGTTTTGACACAACCCAAAGAACCATTAATCTTCATTGGGAGAAATGGTCTAAAACTCCTAATCAGGTAAATAAGGTGAACACTTGTAAAATGGTACTCCAGCATCTTGTATGTAATGTGAAAGTGACAAGTAGCCTAAATAAAGGATCTCGTAGAATAGTTGAGTTATGGGCTGTTGGGTATGTTACAAGTATACCAACTTGCAGCATAATTATTGTGAGAACTTAAAATGTACTTTGGAAAATCACTAGCATGGTATGTTGTAAGCAACCAACTTAAAATTACATGCAAGTGGCTAACATCTAGAGCCAAATATTCTATATCTTGACTCAAAACCAAAATTTGCTCTAGATCATACTATAGGATTTCTGAGACCAAATCAACTCAAAACTGCTGTCAACATTAATTGCTATCAAATTATTGCCACCAGCAACACTGGCACGGCCAGCCACACTAATTGTTGGTACCATCATTGCAATCAAAGTGGTTCCAATCACTAGCATTGGCACCACAGCTACCACAATTGATAACACTTCCACTTAGCCTCGATCGCTCCCACTATTAATACCACCGCTGCTACCACCAGCACATGAAATTCATCCTTCATAATAATCCAAATAATCTAAACCACAGATTTTCTACTAGAAAATGAGTAGTATCTGAATTCTTTGCATTGAAATAAGAAAACCATAAAACTACCAATTGACCAAAAAATAAACAAACCTGACCTACTTTATCAAACTCAGTCAGCTAAATCTTTTTATGGGACTCTGGTACCCTGAGAGAAAGCAACCACAGAATATCTATATTTCCACATAAAGAAAAAGTGAATTTAGCCTGCACAATCCTATTATAGAAGAGAATTTAACCTAAATGACATATGAAGTAATATCACTGGCATATATAATTAACAATAATCAATATGAAAGTAGTTTGAATTAGAAGAAAAGGAATGATAAGATTCAACCAAAAAGAGTTTCTTTTCCTAAACTAAAAAAAGCAGCAGGAACATAACTCAAATGCATGCAAATAGTTGAAAAAAACAATTTCTATAATAAATCAAAGAAAATAGTTCCTATCTAATAAAGAACAAAGTTTACTACCACTACGAAGCAGTCTTGGCAATCTTCACATATTTTCTAGAAGTAAATATAGATCACCACGGGCAACTTCAATTTTCCTCCACATTTTACAAAATTAACACCACAATATTAAAAGCCAACAAGACTGCCTCTCATATTTGTTGAACATCAATTTACCAATATATAGGAATGAAAATTGGTCACCCGAAAGATCTGAACCACATCCTCAGTTTCTCTAGATCTTATTCCAGGCTTAAATTAAGTGTGGTTTATTAGCCAGAGTCTGGCCTATCTTCAGGAATTTCTTCGACTATCTCAATTTATTACTAGCTTGAAATAAAATTCAAACTGGTTTCTGAGTCCACATTAGCTTGTGGCAATAAAGCCTAAGCAAAATCTAGTTTTTCCCAAGCTAAATTTCAGGCAGGTCACACCATGCTAGCCGCACCACACATTTCCAACCATGAAATTCTCTATGACTCCCAATTAGTTGCATAAGTTTGGAAAATTTTATTCCAGAATAAGATGATTTAGACAACAAAATAATTAATTAACATTGATAAGAAATAAAAAATTATGACACTTGGAACTCCACGACCAATTAATAGGCTAAGAAAATCAAGTGCCTAGCTCCAATTACAACCATAACTGATTTATAAAAAGTTTACCTTGTATAATAGCATAGGTAAAACTAATGACTTGGCTTGCTAGGGCCAAGTATTTTGAAGTTATAGACTTTAAACCCGATACTTGTAAAGCCAATTTCAAGATAGATTTTTTTAACTCTTCCCCTACCATCTGTTATCAAACAGGTAAAATTCTATCCAGCACTATCAATCATAATGTCTATTACCAAATTATCTGAATACTTAGATTGATTTTCATTACAAAAATACCAAGAACATTTTATGTAAAAGATCTTAAAATCATTGAATAGTTTACCTATATTGCGCTAGCACCAAGAACAAGTTGACAAGTTTTGGTTTTGAAAAGTTTCAATATTTCGACAACATGTAGGAACTAAGATTGGCAAACATTTACTAATGTCCAAATAGTTGAACAACATCTTCAACAAGAATAACCCACTAAAAAAGACACAAATGTAAATTTCAAGTTGAAGTGCACCACAAAAAAAACTGAGGTATTTAATGGCAATTTATTGACATCAACAATCAACATCAAGGTACAAAAAGACATGGACAACATCTAGGTTCAAAAGAATGAATTTATGAACTCAATGTTTTGGTAAAATGGACTGCTAATATCAAAGATAAGAGTTCACTACAAGAATCACGATCAGGAATGCTCAGCAAAAAATATAGAAGGTGCAATAGCCACATAGGAGTTTCTCATCATAAAGGGAAAAAATAACCAATTTACCATGTGATAACCAAATGCCTACATGTACAAGAGTTTGAGAAGTAGATTTAGTAGGTTCATTCTAAGCTGATATGCTCATTCCGGGCAGAAGGTGCAAGTTCAGCTTTTATTACTGACTTGGTTAAAACTTGCCTAGCATGATTTGGATTGGGTAGAGCAAATCCATTTGCATCAGAAGAATGATGAGAAGTGAGATTCTAAGAATTAGGTGATTGTGAACTATGATTGCTTGGCATAAGCTTAGTCTCAATTTGTGGTGCATCAAATGAAGAAAAAGACACAATAATGGCCTGAAATTCTTTAGGAATGTCCACTGAGACCCATGTCTCTTGGTCAAGAACTGCCTTAATCTTTGTCATCTGAAAATACAACACTTATAGTTTAGCAAAATATAGGTCATTGTTAACATGTCACGGAAATTATTGTGTAGTGAAATACAACCAACTTATTTGTGATTCATGCTATTTTTGAAGGAATGACTATGACTGTGCTTGTAAAGATCCACGGATATTGTAGCCTAACTTGCCACCAATCTTTTGAAATGAACCTTATTTAGTATAAACTTAGGATACTAATAAACAAAAGCATGAAGAAAAAGAAGCATGCCTTCTCAATAGCCACTATAAAAGCCATGGTAACGTTATAGACACTCACAAATTCTTGAATCTTTAATTTAGGTGAAGAAGATGGTGAACACCAAGAAGTTCAGCCCATTTTGCATGAGCAGCATCACAAAGCCGCTACCAAGGCTTCTATATTTTCTCACAATACATCAGCACTGCAATTAAGCCCCCATTATCAGAACTAACAAGCAAAAAAACTTATAAGACAACTCCAAAAACCATTTGAGAATAGCATCTAAAGTTGACTAAAAAATGTGTGCACTCCAAGTTACAAATACAAGAAGTGGCATGATAGTTAGGTAGAGTCCGATGAAAAGAAAATAATCTAGAAATGAAGGGTGAAATGAAAAAAGGCGCATTGGCAACAATAATAGGTTCTCTAGACTAAATTTCATATACTAACATCTTATCACTCACCAGAAATCACTATCATCATTCTAATGGCTTCTGTGTGATGAGAAGATCAACCATATTGACATCACAGTTGTTACCTGCCCCTTAAATTCATTCCACATAATTCAATCTTGTGGCATAACTATAAAAATGAATTTCAACTAGAATACATATATTGGGACATATCTAGTCTCCATTACAATTGCCACAATTTAATAGCCTATCTTATCACTCACCGGAAATCACTATCATCATTATAATGGCTTCTGTGTGATGAGAAGATCAACCGCATTGACATCACAGTTGACATTTGCCCTTAAATTCATTCTACATAATTCAATCTCGTGGCATAACTATAAAAATGAATTTCAACTAGAATACATATGTCAACACATAATCTGGTCTCTATCACAATTGCCACAATTTGATAGCCTATCTACATGAAACCCAGTCTTCTGGGGAGTGTATGGGTGACCATGCATAGGGTCATTTGTAAGCACAACTTGCAGTCAATTCAACAAATCAAATGACTAGCCATAATAGCTAGTTGAGGCTAGCAGCCATGGAAAAAGATAAAAGAACACAACAAGATTCTTTCACTTAAAATGTCTAAACCACTTCATTGAATCAATCAAACTTTCACTTATAAGCTGAAATAAGAGGTCTTAATGTGTCTTTTGCTCCTTGCCCATTATAAAAAACAATAAACACTTATATCATATACATCTCACTTCAATCAAGGTTATAGTGTACAATGCGTGTCTTGCAACTGGTCACTGACTTGATCCCCATTTCCTTATACTATATTAGCAAGAAATTTCTTTCTAGTTTGTGATATGTAACTAACCCTACTAAGCCGTAACTCTGTCTCAAGATCCTTTTATAGTTTACTACTTTCTAGCTCTCGCTTCAGGTTTGCCTAACCGGATGATTCTTTTTCCTCCACACTAGGAACTTCTTTCTAAAAATTGTTGAATATATTAACAGAATAGCCTGATATGATAGTTGGCTTAATGAATGTGAGCATTAATAACCCCTTATTCTCCCTTTTGAGAGTGAAACTACACCATTAACCTTCCTCTCAGTTGAACCTTATACATTATTTCTATGAGACTTTTTTCGGCCCTCCTTGGAAAGGGATTGACTTCAATGAGTTGGTCACCAACCGAAGACCCACAAAATTGTCACTTCTTAGTCTGTTCGCGCTAGCATGATAAAACTAATAGCCTCCTTAAAAAACACAGGATTAGCGCATTAAAGCAACCCTAGTTTAAGTACTATACTAGCATCCTCCCTCCATGTTGTTGCACTTTATTTGACTCTCCCCACTTGCTGCTCATCTCAGCCAGATATACATCTCACCTATGTTATATACATCTCTAACATTATTCTCTTTTCATTATAATTAAGTTGAAGCTGTTTATGCTCCATCAACTACAGCTATAAGTACTCACTGGAAATTAATGGAGGAATGTGGACTAGAACCATCATTCATCTTTCTTGGAAACTTGAAAGAATTTTTTGAAAGAGAATAGATAGGCATAACAATTTGACTTTCACTATCTTGGACAAGTTCAGCAACTGTGGCAGTTAATGCAGAATCAGAATTAGAACCAAAGTAATCGTCGAGATTATCCATGATCCATTCAATAATTCTTTTTAACTTTAGAAGCCCGTAGTAAATATGCCTGCAGTGACAAGAGATGGCAGAACATATTACACAATATGTAAAGAAAGGATTGTTCATAAAACCATACAAATAAAAAAATTATTGCAAGAAACCACTTGTATCATATGATCCCATTTCAACATTTGTGAAAAGCACCCAAACTTTAACTTCTATGAATAATCTCCTACCACTCTTTCTCCCAACGAAGAGGCAATATTCCATGAATGTTTACCAGTAGATATCATAGGGGCTTGTTGGTGACCAAAATATGCTTGGAATTTTACTCCATTGGTGTACCAATTTAATTTTTATAAATATTTTTGCAAGCTAACACGGTCCTCCTTAAATAAAATTCCAATAGTATTTACGTCTCAATATAAAATTGTCACCTAAAAATTTGTGAAATAGAGGTGAACAGTTATTCATAAAAAGGGCATAGTCTAGATGTTTTCTAGGCTTCTGAAAAGGCAGATGGTTTTTTAGCAAATAATGTATAACGCACATGGTCTATTGCTAAAACCACTAAAACAACCTATAATGGATAATGCTTTCATTTTTTAACAATGAACATCAATCAAAGTCTCACTTTTTTTGGTTTTGACTATGGACCAAATTATTTGAAATTATCCAAGAACATATCTGAATATCTATTTAACACATATTAAGACTTTTGAGAGTAAACAAGCCTAATATAACATATCCCACGGCCAAATCAACTAGTTTTTCTTTGATTATTCCACTATGGCTTGTGTAGGAGAAATGAATAACATAATGAAGTTGCATTTAGGCTCACAAACCAATAGGTCAGCATTCAAAGCTATCCAAGAGTTCAAAAGAGCTTGCTCACTAAGGGAAGATATGCAAAAAATTAGATGTATCTCTCACATTCTAGAATAAAATATTCGTTTTTCTACTGATTTTCTCTCTCACTCTTTGAATCTCTTCTTTGATTTTTCTAGTTTTTATAATGCTTGATAGATAGCTTTTGTTTTAGAGCTATTCATATCCATCTTACTCCCACATATAAATCTTATATGAAATAGTTTTTCTAAAGGCCAAGAGAACATGCATTGGTCTACTTTGTTTTACTTTTGAAACAATTTGCAAAAGTTACAAAGTGGAATGTACCTGGGACTTCAATCACTTTAAAAGTAGGTTTTGTAACTTTAGAGCTTCTTTTCAGAACTGGTGTTGTGGAATTTCTTATTGAGATAGTAGGTTTTGGAACATTTAGATCAGGATCCTGGGCATGCTCATTTTCAATAGGCGGATCTTCCATTGCTTCAGCCCCCAATAAAATTGGATTATCTTGAGGTAAAATAACCGCTCGAATTATATTCCATATAACTTGTTCCATCTAATATTTGTATCCTTTTTATTCTCCTTCTTTAATAATTTCATCTGCAATTGAATAAGTATTGAGAATGAAAATTGGACCCTTTAGGTTTTCATTCTCAACTATGGCTTTCCACATCTTGTTAATAATCCAACATAGGGCGCTTCTGCATTCCATTTTTTGCATGTAGATGCTAGGATCATTTTCATCTTTTGAAAAAAAGTGACTGTTCCAAAATTGGAGGTAGTCTATGATCATTCTTCTAAACTAATACCTCTTCAGCATTAGGTTCTTTGATTCTCAACACTCTATATAACAATTTTGGGGATTTCTTACAAGAGATTCAACATCAGTAATTACTGTCATTCGTCTGTTCTACAACAATTCCATCGGAGGTTTTTTCGAACCCTTTGATCATTACTTCCACTTTAGCATCTCCAATTGAGCCTTGAATAATCTTTGGAATGTCCTTGATGTGTTTAACTATGATTAATGCTCTCAATTTCTTGATATCGATTGTTGAATCTAGAGATTTGTTCACTCTAATTAATTCACCCCATTCTACTAAGGCTTTAGTGAGGATGTACTTGTTTCATAGCTGAAGATTATCAATTATAATGGAGATCCAAATTCTCGTTTTATTCTTGGTCGATGATGGCTTCTAGTGGAGGACTTCTACTGTCCAATCATCTTCCTGGAGAGTTTTCAGAGTCACAGCTTCATCCATCTTCTTTGGATTTGGAAATTAAAGAAGAAAATCTCCATTTTTTCATCAATTAAGCTCTCTACTCTCAAACATTCATCTATCTTCTAGCACAAGTTTCTTGGACGTTGTTTGCCTTAGGATTTTCTTGTACTATGCTCAAGATCGCATGGTTCGGCATTGAGTTGAGAAAAACCATAATTTCATCATTGATAGAAATATGAAAGCTTTTGGATTGAATGCTTGAGGGTTCACTTCAATCTTTAACTTCTTCCATAAATCTAAGCCGACATTGCTGTGCTCGATGACCAAATCTACTGCAATGCTGATAAATGATGGGATTATGACAATTGACCGCTTTATGATCCCATTCCAAGCATTTGAAGCACTGGAGGATGAGACCCTTCTTATACATCTTTTGTCCTTCAAGCTTGATGATCGATCTCCTTGGCAGCAGCTTCGATCTGATCCCTTTTCTAGTGAGTGCACATTCTTGTAAGAAGCTTTGGAATGTAGAGCCTATGATGCTTGGGATCTTGAAGGATCTGATCTCAGATTTGAACCCTCTCGTAAGCTAGGCGGATTCTGGATCTTGTGGGCCACGTTTGCTTCTCTTCTCTCAAAGGCCTCGATGGATCGAAAGCTTCCTCCCTGGGTCTCGAGTCTATATTGAGAATAACCTCCAGTGAGAAGCCATCTTGGATTATAGGCAATGGCTTCTTCTCTAGTGAGGGCAAAGTTCTCCAACTTCCCATCCCCCCATCCCCCCATTATCTGTCCATAATTGAAACTAGAAATTGATCATAGGATCCTCTCCCTCCCACCGCACAATATTAATTTTGTAGTTTTTTTTTATAGATATTTTTGCACAAATTACATAGGTTAAATCTACAAGAACATGATTTCCAACTCTAGGATTTTTAATTCCCCAAAACACACACAAAACATGAAAATCCAGGGTTTTGAAATCCATGATTTCAAATTCCTTATTTCATTTTCACCCCGAACATATGGACCCTGATTTGAATTTTCTTATGCAATGTTTTTTTAAAAAAATTTCTTTTGTATAGAGTAGCTGATATACGAGGATAACCTAATGCGCAGCTTGTAAAGTGTGACAAATAATATGTACATACGCATAATATATGGCTACGTATGCATTGATGCATGAAGCAAATTTTTCTCCTGACCAGAATGGTCAACATATTTAGACATAGTATTCAATAGGCTAAAGGGAATTTTTGTTTGAATTGATATATTTATGTGCATTTTTTTATGCAGCATTTATTAGGTTTGACCACTTCAACTAATCCTCTTTACAGGTATTTTTACCACTTTCTCATTGACAACTTCAATGGATCATCTTTACTGATATTTTTACCAATTTCTCATTTTGCTTGCAGTTTGTCTTAGTATGATGAAAGCTGCTTTTTTTCTAAATTTTTGTCTATTTCAGGCACATGATCTGGCAGCACAAAGTAATCTGAGCTTTAAGACAGATATGACACCAAAATATGAGTTGCTGACTTTTGAATCAACTAATGTTGCTGAAGTTCCTTGGATGCAGTGCTAATGAAGGTACGTGTTTGGTTTTTTGCCTTCAAATTTTACTGTCTTGTGCTTACTGTATTTGTTATTCATGTTTCATGTTTTTCCATGTGCATATAATGTACAAGTTATTTGTCTTTTGATTTGTATCATTGTAGTGTAGGTTTTCCTTATTGTTATTTGCTACCATATTTCCAATTCTTTATTTTTTTAAAAGGTATTTTTATTGTGACTTTAAGAATCAATTAATCTTATGACCTATATATGTTAGCGATATTAAGTTGTTGGAGAAATGGTGTTTCCGGCAATGGCATGAGTGACGGAATATTGACAGTGTTCATTTTCTCAGTTTGGACTTGTTCATCAAGTATCTCTCCAAAGATTTTCTTGATCATTGCTAGTTTAAAGGCTAAAAGTATGAACCAATTTTAATAGTGAGATTGAATCATTGTGTGTTATTTTGGCCTTTCTATTAAAAGAAAATAGCTTCCACCATGTTAGTATTCGGTTCGTTTTGGCTTTGATAAGACCCTTGAGAATTTAATTTCAATCAAATGATAGTTGCTACTCGTATTCTCTTGGGTTTGTGTTTTCTTTATGAAAATATGTTTTGTTTGTGTTCCTTTTATATCACCAGGATTGTTCTGATAAAAAATACCAATTGCTTAGATAGCACTATATTTTGTTACAATTTTTTTTAAGAAGCCAAATTATTTGTGAAATGAAATTAGAAATGCATGAGAAATTAAGATGTCAACAAAATGAGGTTAACAAGTTATTTTCTTTAATCATGAATATTAATGCAAAAAAATTTCAAACGAGTATAATTTGTAATAATTAAAAATAGAGCATAATAGTAATGCTCTAAGTTCGTAGTGTACTTGCCATGAGCTTAGTTTTAGTTTTAGTTAATAGGTAGTGTTGTTGGAAAGCAGTGAGTCGTTGTTATAATATTGGGACCATAAAAATCATGAGCTATATGCGGCCTAGACAAAATGCACTGTTCTTTCACCGAAGTATGCCATTGGTCATCATGCATTGTGGGCCTCACGTGGGGCTACACATCCCATTAACAATTTGCCTTGATGGAACTCTATTGGGCCTTTTATGGACCAGCAGCACTGACCAATTAGGGGTACCATAGAAAACGATCTAACAAGCCAATTCATTGTGCGTCGCATGAGTGCCAAAATCCATCATAAATGGCTAGTAAGCGAAAATATTTTTAGGTCAAGGCTATGGGCTGCAACAATCTAGATGAGCTACAACTTGAATACCTCTCTCTATTCTATGGCATGTGTGAAGTAGTTTTAGAGCCAATCTGGCCAAACCAGTAGCAAATATATATGCGAGCTATTTTGCAGCCATAACCTAAACCTCAAAATACCTAACCCTACAAAATACTGACCAGTTGATGAATATGGCATGCGAAAAATTAAGCCTATATAATAGGATTTTAAATCTTGGCCGAAACCGAAATATTTCGACAAGTGGCGGAATGAAACAGCTAAATTGATTTCGGTTTAGGGTTAGTGTTTTACAATGATAAGCAACCGGGCACAAGTATCGTGTTGGTGAGGGCGCGGGCGCCAGGTTGGCGAGTGCTCACGCTCATGCTTGGACACGGGAGCCAGGCTGGTGAGCGCGCGCGTGCAGGTGCGATGTCAGTGAGGGCTCGGGCGTTGGCATGAGGCCCGCGAGTGTTTGAGCTCGTTATCCTGGCGCTTGAACTCATGCGCTCGCGCTGGCGCGGGCGCCGGGGCGGCGAGTGCGCTCATGCAAGTGCACAGGTGCATGCACCAGAGGTTGGCACGAGGGCATGGGCTTGATGCTCGTGAGGGCTCGGGCGCTGGCACCAGGCTGGCGAGCTCGCTCACATTGGCATCTAGCGCTTGCTAGCATGGCGCACGCATTACTGCCGGTCTCGTGCCAACGCCCGAGCTCTCATTGGCCTCCGCCGCCTGCGCTCATGCGACGCGCTCGCCGCTCTAGCGCTTGTGCCATTAGGCTCCGTCACCGACCTCGCGTTGGACGGCCTTGCACCCGCACGAGCGCACTGCTACAGGCGCCAGGCTGGCTAGCGAGCTCGAACGCTCACCGGCCTTACTCTCAAACCCTCGCCGACCTCGCGTTGTCGCCAACCTTGAGGCCTCGATGGCCTCACACCCACCATCGCGCTAGCCATTGGCACCCACAGCTGCGTGCTCACGCGAGTGTGCTCACCAGTCACCATACGCAGTCACTGCCCTCTGGCGCCTGTGCCCGAGTGCAAGTGAGCTCGGCAGCTTGGTGCCCACATCCTCGCACTAGTGCCCAAGCCCTCGCCGACATTGCGCTCACGCTCTCGCCGTTCTCGTGCCCGTGCTCACGCCCACATCGGCTTAGCCCCCGTGCTCGTACCCTCACGTTGGCCTCTTGTGCACGCACCAACTTGGCCCCCACACACTCATGCCGGCCTATTGCGCCCACAACCACGCGCTAGCGGTCTTGGCGCCACTCCCTCGCCGACCTCGCGCCCTCGCCGATCTGGCCCCTGAGCCCACAAACTAGCGTCAGCCTTGCAATCGCGCCAGTATCGTCGCCAACCCAGTTTTGGCTCGCTTGTTGACCAAACCCCCAGGCCCACGGCACACTCGTGCTCTCACCAGTTTCTAACAGATACTATTCACGTGCATAAAACTATTCACATGTATGATGAGTTTGTGGTTTGATACTATTTACCAAGGTTTTAAATCTCGATCGAAACCGAACCGTATCAGTTTCGGTCGATGTTGCAGCAGATCGATCATCTGTTGCAGTTAGGGTTTTCGGCGAGCGCTTGTGGGCAGGGCGAGCGTAGCGCGCAAGGATCTCACATGGTGAGCTCGTGGGGCGAGTGCAGCGCGCAGGAAGAGCTCGCTGGGTGAGCTTGCGCCGACTTCGTGCCTGAGCTCGCACCCTCGTCGGACTGACCCCCGCGTACTCACTAGCTTACCGCCGCTCCCTCGCATGCCTCACACCCACGCTAGCGCCGTCGCCAACCTGGTTCAGACGTCCTCGCCGGTCTTTGCCAGATACTTTTCACGTGCATGGGACTATTTAAGTAATTGTTCATGTGCATAAGATTATTTACGTAACTGTTAATTATTTTAAAAATTTTTAAACATATTATAATTTTTTAATTTAAAGTTAAAAAATAATTAACATAAAATTAAATTTTGATCAAAATATAATTAATAAATAAAAATATATTTTAGTTGAAACTGAAATGAAAATAATTTTGATCGAAACGTATTGATTTTTCTATTACGTACATGCGTGCATGACCGTTCCACTGAAAGCAAAATAAAAAAAATTGTTGATCTCACCCTCATGTAAATCGCTATCATGAGATCACGCAGAATTAATTGTTCCGACTCATATGTCTATAAATGTTCATATGGATCATTCAGGTACTGAATTCGTAATTCCACGTCCAGATATTTCAAACTCAACTGATGATAATAATTAATTATATTACGTTATAATTAATAAATTATATGTGTCAAAATATATTTTAATAACAACTTAAATTTGTTTATGTTAATTTTTAACTTTTAAATCATATTCATATTATTTCTCGTATATTTTTTTATATAGTAATATATAAAAATAGTAATTAACTATCAAAACTAATTTTAATTAATTAAAATAATATTGAATATTGTGATAAAATTAATTAAAAATTCTTTCATAATTTTTAAATTTTTATAAAAGATTTTCAAAATTTTACTGTATTTTTAATTTGAAGTCAAAATACAGTCAAAATATAGTTAAACTTTAGTCAAACATAATTAATAACTAAAAAAATCTTTTGGTCGAAACCAAAACGGCCGAAATGACCAAAACATATCGATTTCGCTAGGTATCGAAACCAAAACCAAAATCGAGATTTAAAACCTTGTTTTTACTATTTCAAAAAAAATTTAAATATATTATAATATTTTAATTTGAAGTTAAAAAATAATTAAAATAAAGTCAATTTTTGATCAAATATAATTAATAAATAAAAGTCATTTTGGTCGAAATCAAAATGAAGATGATTTTGATCGAAACGCATTGATTTTTTGTTCATGTGTATTTTGGTCAGACCCCATGCTCATCATCATGGCAAATTTCAATTTCCAATACCTAAAAGTTCTTGTACCAAAAATGTAAATCATATATCAAAAAATTTGAACGGATCAAATATTTGAAGCTCAGACTAGAAATTTCATCATGCATTTACCCTTTCCGCACAAAACCAAAAATAAGTGTTTTTCACAAAATAGAAATGAAAACAAGATAAAATAGTCCCAAAAATAACTAGTAACTTTTATCTAGTGATTGTGATCCTGCTGAAATAACACAAATAGACAATATTTGGCTGCAGGACAAGAGATTGTCAAACGTCAACAAGAACAACATAATCACTACTGCTAACCCATTTTCTGTTCGCTAGAGACTAGTTCTGACTTCCAGTAAATTATACCATATTTGTCATCTAGCATACTTCATTTACAATAACACAATGCAAAAATAATAGTCTGCAGTGAGATTCAGGAGTCACAAAATATCTAGATTAGGTTCAAGAGCAAATTCCAAATGAAGTTGGAACTCTTAAAAACTCAAATTACAATTCAAAAATATTGATGCATCATCAATTGCAAGCAGTAACACCCTTGGCTACTAGCCAAGAATGGTGGTGACATTCCTAGAGCAATTCTTTTTACAAGTGCCAAGCAATTTATCAAATTTCACAAAACGACTTATGCTTCTGACTCAAAACACAACATGATTGGTCAGTACCTTAGTCTAGCCTAGAATGCTAAGAGCTACGGTTGAAAGTGGCTCAGTTCCAATTACAAAATAGCCCAAGCCCAAACCAAGTCTGCAGTCCTAAAGAACAAGTTCAAATTGACATGCAGGACCATTTGAAGACCCTACCTATGATTCCATTATTGAACAAATTTCATCCTAAGAGTATCCAAAAAAACATAGCATGACGAAACTACGTTAGACAAAATTCTACGTATGCATTTTCCTCTTCATTCAATCATGGATTCATTGAAAGCACTAGTGTGCAAACAATGACTTTTTTTTTGAGCAACCTGGGAAACCAGGGACTTACCCAAATACCTCGACTTTTTGAGGACATAAGCGACCTATTTAAGTAAATATTCTCCCAAACTACAAGCCAGATATATGACCTTGTTTCATCTCATGTACAGCTCCTTTCCCAATTAGTTGCCTATGAATGATTGACTTGCAAGAACATAATTAAAAGCATCACAAACCAACCAAATATAGATATTTGATGATTTCCTTTTCTACGTGTATACTAGTTGTAACATTACATATATTGTTAAGTCCTAAATATTTGGCAGAGCCATGGGAAAAGGAATGGGTTTGCTACACAGCTAACTACTGGGTGAACATTCTCTTTAGCTTTCACTAAATATGCAGATGATCTCACAATATCAATCTTCCTAAATACCAATAGAATTGAAGACCTAAGAAGCTTGTATGGTTAACAGGGAAGACTCTTCTTCAGCTTTTACAAAAATATATGAAGAATCAAGATATCACTCTTATGTGATAAGAAATTTGCATGCTAATCATATCAAATTCCAACACCCTTCAGCTCAACTTAACAAATATCTTGCAGTCATGAGCACTCATTTAAATATGTTTAAAATAAGAATAAGAGAACTCAAATTCTCCAGTTTAGCTTCAAAGACGAGGCCCTCAATGGGATAACACAAACCATTGGCACATGATGATGAGCATGGAGTATATCATTCAAATCATCATAAGATCCCATCCGCACAACAGCACTTAAAAGAGAAAGTTGGACGAGAGTTTGATCTCTTTGTTTGTGAGATGGACCAATTAACTTTGAAGTACTGAATCCCCAAGAATCACAGCTCTAAATATGGATCTAAACTGGGAATTTCCAATCAATCCAAAAAGCACCCTAACATTTCATAATTTGAAATCCAAGAATGTTTCCAGGATCTAAACTGCAAACTTTCAATTAATCCAAAAAGTATCCTAATGTTTCATAATCTGAAATTCAAGAATGCTTCTATCTTAGAACTATTTGCAGCCTTATCACCCCAAGGAAAGGGCAAAAACCCTAATGACAAGACCTGCCTCGATAATCATCCGAATCATCAGAAGCGCAAATTTTGAAAGGAAAAATCAACCAATTCTCTCACCATTACAGATCTAATGCTGTGAAAACTCAAACCGGAAAAAGTAAGCATATCATGACGTTAACAACCACAGTTAACCACTTACTCAAAATCAGGATGAAAAATTGATCCAGAAATTCTGCTCTTATCTCAGAAACAACAGAGAACTTAGGACCCAACGAAAGAAAGAAAACCCAAATGGAAACCCTGAACAAAGAACCCGTCCAACCATCACAAGCACCGATTCGGAAGCACAAAAGTGAAAATCCCCAAGCCAAACAAAAATATTACGCCAAAAAAACCTAATTTGAAACCTGACTTCATCCTCCAAAACAAACGCAAGAAGCAAGATAATGAAACCCGATCTGAACTACAAGAACAAATCAAACAAACAAAACAACAGATCGCCACACAAAAAACAAACCAGAATTTTCAAAAGAAACAGGGATGTAAAGGCGGAAAACCCTAAAATCAGATCAAGAAGACAGAAAAAAAGGGGAAAAAAGGATTCAAAGGGAGAAGCATACATCCTTAGCGGCGTGCTCCCCTGCGAGGGCGCTGATCGCTGATTCCATGGCCGTCTGCTGTGGAATCTCAGATCTGGAGACGGTGAGACGCGAGCTCTCGCTCTGCGGCTCTTCGTCTTCCGTTCTTTCCACGATCCAGGAATGGCGGTGTTATGTGCTGGTATTTATAGCCCTCAAATTTTAGGAATTTTAGTTACCCCCC
Source organism: Trichopus zeylanicus subsp. travancoricus (assembly GCA_005019695.1). Lineage (NCBI taxonomy): Eukaryota > Viridiplantae > Streptophyta > Magnoliopsida > Dioscoreales > Dioscoreaceae > Trichopus > Trichopus zeylanicus. The sequence goes on along the minus strand of RXID01011153.1, from coordinate 768 downwards.
CGAAGTTGTGATAATTACATTCGGAACTTGTGATGTGTAATTCCGGTTAATATGTAAACGGGAATGAAAGTAGTCGGGATACCAATAGTTTGATCAAAATAGTTCTACGACTTCGGCATACACAAAGGAAAAAAAGGGAGAGCTCACCTGCAAATCTCCCTACCCCCCTCGACGTATCTGACCTACCTGTCCTTTGATTTCACACTGAGAAATTATACAAGATAAAAAAAAAAACTTTTTTGCATCTATAGAACCACCCACCAGTAACATTACCTTTAATTAAAAACTCTAGGTATTGTTTAGTTTGAAATTAATATCAAGATTAAGATTAAAATTAGTGGAATTATTTTTTATAAATTAATAAATTTTTTTTATTAAAATTAACTTTATAATAATTAAAAATATAAAAATATATTTAATTTAATAACGATATAAAATAAGTAATATTAATTTTATAAAAAAATAATTATGTAAAATATTAATTTTCATTAACTTTCCGAGGGCGTTTGGTTCGAGATCAAGATTATAATTATTTTGTTCTCATTCAAATTCCAAAAAAATAGTCAAATTATTTTTTTTATTTTAAAAAATAAATTGTCATATTATTCTTACATTTATTTATTCAAAATTTAATAAGTAATATATCTAAGAATATAAAAGTCCAAAAAAAATTTAAATAATTCGCTAACGAGACTAGTATCTAAATATCAAAATTTTATTTAAATTATTTTTTTATATTTTAATTTTGATATTGAGTTTGATCTTGAT